>JASDQU010384533.1:0-11157 GCA_032191745.1 Picea mariana | reverse complement strand
TCCAGATACTAGTTAAGATTCAAAACATCACAGTTCATTGATGTATCATTGATGAAGGTGCATCCACATGCATCATGTCCAAACTTTTATGGCAGAAACTTGGTTCCTGTGAGCTAATACCATCCGCCATCACTTTAAGAGCCTATGATGGTCGACCATCCTCCCCTGAAGGGATCTTTTAAAATGTCCCCATTGAACTCGAGGGAAAAACCATCCTTATCAACATTGAGGTTATCGATGCCCCACTCAATTACAATATCTTGTTTGGACATAGTTACATGTACTCTATGAAGGTTGTGGCTTCTTCTATGTTTCAAACGATGATATTACCCCATAATGGGAAGATCATCACCATCGACCAAGTTTCACATTACGAGCCCAACCACTCCTCCAACATCGATAACATATTACCTCTTGTCCACACTAGTTTTGATGTGTATCCACTCATGGATATGGGCCCCATAATTTTCAAGGACCCATCCTTGCTGGGGGAATACCATGGAGCACCATTACTCATACACCCCTCAACACAAGTGTGTGTCATATATTCTAATGGAACTAAAACTAGAGATCCCATTCCTCCCACTGAGGCTTCTCCACCCCTTGACGTCCCACCAATTGAAGAAATTCTACCTCAGGAATTACTCGAGAACCCTACGACACCAATTATCCCCAATTTCACCATTCCCCAAGGGAAAATCCCAGTTTGGGAGACAATCCCCCAAGCGATCATTGAGATTCCATTCTTCTACCCCCTACCGGGTGTACAATATTTTCAAGTAGTCATAACAGTTACCCTTCCGAAGATGGTGCTCACCATTCCGATATGGTATCTACACCCACCCACAATGGTTCCTCAACCATCCCTCCCTCCCCAATCAAAGGGAATCCTGATGTCGATTCCAGTCCTAACTTCAACCACACCACCCTCAACCCCACTTTCTAGCACCACCACTATGGCTGGGGGAAAAAAGAAGAAGAAATATCCCACTTCTCCACTTCCTCGTCGAGTTCAACCTCCTTGCACACTCTGCGAGAGAGAGGGACACCCCACAAATAGATGTTCCTCTCTCCCTGAGTTACGGAATCTTATCCAACTCCCTCAAGCACCCACATCACTCGTCGCTTCACCAAGCACACCTAGTACTACCACAACATCCTCTATTACAGGAAATAAAGGGATGTGAACCAAATTCACATGTGCCATCTATTTAGAGTACGGCGACTATACTCATCATTTCCCATCTCTACCTTAGTTTTGACAGACACTAACAGAAGTATGCCAAAGCTTTCTGTAATACCCCTCTCCACCCATGTAATCAGGTACCCACATCACAGAAATCCATTATGTCTCGAACTTAGTTAACGAGTGGATGTGGTGTCCTTTCTCTCTTTTTGAAACACTTGATCATTTCACATATCAGTGTCCTTTGATCATTGAATACAGACGTCATAAAATGGCCCTTATTCAAAATCCTCCACCTATCTCACTTCCTATATTACAAGTGATTCCAACCATCCCTTCTCCAGATACTATTCACATCACCTCCCTTGAACCTAGGTCACTTCCTACACCTCCATGGTTCATGGATAGAGTGTCTGAGTATTTTCCCCCAAATCCTCCCAATTCCCTGGTTCATTTCCCCCATTAAATATTACCCCCGACCACCATTTACAACCCACAATATATGGACATTTGGCTTATGTCAAGTGTGCTATTGCACCATATTTGTGATACCCCTTCTACATATTCATCACTAGAAGACACTCACATGGTGACAGTCACCAATGATACTTCCCCGGATCCCCTATATTCTCGCATTTCCCATTGTGGCGAAGATATCTTGGAGGAACTAACTACCACTAATTGCATATGGGATGCGCTCCATCACAGAGTGCTTTTTATCTCATAGGAAGCCTTTGACACTCCTAGACAAGCCTCGATATGTGCAGTCGAAACCAAGGATTTTATTCCATCTGGGAATATAGACTGGTTCAACGACCCTATCCCTTCCCCCGATGATTTTGAGGAAGGAAACATGGTCAACATTTCCCCCACTGTTAAAATTGATATTTCCATCAAACCAGGAATCATAAAGGAAATCACCACTGGCATCACATGCTCCCCTGAGGAACTCATGGCTTACAAAGCTCTCTTTCATGAATACCAAGATATTTTTTCATGGTCATATACAGAGATTCTCAGCCTTGATCCTTATATCATCGAACATCGCATCGACACATGGACAGATGTCATCCCAGTACATAAAAAACAATGCCCACTTTGCCCATCCAAGCTTGCGGCTATCAAAGACAAAAATGAAAATCTATGTGCTGCAGGATTCATATACCCCATTGCATACACATAATGGGTCTCCAACCTCATCCCCGTTAACAAAAAACAAGGCAATATTCGCGTCTGCACTAACGTTCACAATCTTAATCACACTTGTCCCAAAGAAAACTTCCCAATGCCTTTTATCGACCAAATTATTGATGACTGTGCAGGACACAAGGGCTTGTACTTCATGGATGGGTTCTTTGGCTACAATCAAATCCATATCCATCCAACAGATCAGTACAAAACCACATTTACCACCCCATGGGGTACTTTTTCTTATCGTGTCATGCCTTTCGAACTCAAGAATGTTGGTGCTACTTTCCAACGGGCAATGAATTATGTTTTCCATTATCTCTCTCACATTATCCTCACTTATTTGGATGACCTCACTACTCGATCCAAGAAATGAACACAACATCTAGATGATTTACGAGTCATTTTTCAATGATGTCACTAGTACAACATCCGCCTGAACCCCCTCAATTGTGTATTTTTCATCACTTTTGGATGCCTCCTAGGGTTCATAGTCTCCCAACACAACATCATAGTGGACCCCCTCAAGGTCCAAGCTATCAAAAAAATTCCACCACCTAGGAATTTGTGCCAAGTATAGAGCCTACAAGTCAAATCCAACTTTATATGACGCCTTGTCCCCGATTACGCCAATCATGTGCATGGTTTCCTTCACTTACTGCTTCACGATATCCCATTTTGATGGGATGAATATGCCCAAAAATATTTTGACGACTTAAAAGTGGTGCTATCCTATGCACCTTTGATTAGTTCTCCCGACTATGATCGTGATTACATCCTCTACTTATTGGCCTCAGTCCTCTCAGTAGTAGGAGTTCTCATCCAACTAGGGGATTATGGCCATGGGCATGTTATTTACTACATTAATAAAAAAATTTCAAGACCACCCCTGAAATACAATCATGAAGAGAATCTCACCCTCACAGTTTTCCTTGCAGTCTAGAAACTGCATCATTACATCTTGCTTCGCACTACCAAAGTCATGTAAGATTCCAACCCCATGCAATACTTGCTTCGTCGATGACAAATTAATGGTAAATTTTCTCGATGGATCGTCATCCTTCAGGAATACGACCTAGAGTTTTCAACTCCCAAAAGAAAGAAAGCACTTGTTCTTGCCGAACTCCTCACAGTGTTTCCCTCAAAGGCTACAAGTTCACCCGTCAACACAGATTTTCCTGATGAAAACCTCTTCTACATCCCCTTGAATGAACCTTGGTATGTTGACCTTCTTGTCTACCTTAGGACATAGAAGCTTGGGTCTCATCTCTCATGATATGATCATCAAAACCTTCTCCATCAGGCCCCTCGATACCTCCTCATCGGTGATGTTTTGTATTGACGTTGGGTCGACACCATACTCCGTCGATGTTTGACAGAGTCTTGAATGATTTCCATAGCAGAACTTGCGGTGGCCACCTCTGAGGTATTTTCACATCCCAAAAAATCATTCGAGCTAGATACTTCTAGCCAACATTGTTTCATGACTACATCCACGTTGTCAAGTGATGCAACAAATCCCATCTTTATATAAGAAATTCATGAGTGGCACCCACTCTTATACATCCAATCATCACTGTTGTCCCCTTCTAAAAATGGGGCATAGACTTCATGACTTTCAATCCTCCATCTAGAAATGGACACAAGTACATCATTATGCCAGTAGATTAATTTACCAAATGGTTTGAAGCCATGCCCACCTTCAACAATACCATTGACACAACAATGTGTTTTTTTTTCAACCACGTGATTACCCATTTCGGAGTCCCACTACAGTTAGTCTCTGATCACGGTAAACACTTTGAAAATGATATCTTCGTCAAACTCTCCTCAAAGTTAGGCTTCTTCTATGAATTTTCCTCCCCATACTACCCTTAATCCAATGGATAGGTCGAGGATGTTAACAAAGTCCTCAAAACGATGCTGCAATGCATTGTCAACAAACATAAGACCAATTGGCATCATATGTTGTTTTCAACATTATGGACTTATCGCATGATAGTTAAAACTACCACCGATTTTACACCGTTTCATCTCATCCATGGGATTGAATCCACCCTCCCCATCGAGTGAGAAATTACCACTTTTCACACTGCCATCGAGCTATTACCTGACACTGCTCCAATGGAGTAGTGCTTACTGAACTTAGAGTCACTATATGAATATCGTCAGTCTTCCTTACATAACAATGAGGTAGATAAGAAATTCTAGTCGAAGGCCACCTTTGACTGCAATGTCAACCTTTTCTCATTTAATGAAGGAGATCTCATCCTATCCTACGATATCGCTCATGATACTCTTGGTCATGGAAAATTTGAGTCATTATGTAATGGAACCTAAATTGTCCAACACTGCCTCACTAAAGCCGCATACATCTTGGCCTTTCCATAAGGCTACCATATCAAAGAACCCGTCAACGGGTTGTACTTAATTTTTTTTTAGCATAGTCATTCTACACTAGGCTTTTCTGTCATACACATTTGTAGAGTTTTTAGTCTTATTTTTTGCCTCCACTCCTTATGTCTGATCTATCGTTCGTGTTATTAATAGATGTCTCCTCCATCGGCCTGCCACATCGGTTACACTAACATAGCTAGCCTCTAGACATAGAATCTTTCTTTGGCTGCTTATCTCGCAATTTTGATTCAATTACATCTACCCATAGTCCATGAAAAATTAATCAAATAGTAGATAACATGGCTAACCTAGTGTTAGATTGGCATTTATCACATCAAGACATCATCACACATACATAAACCATCAAACATTTATCACAACATATAGATTAGACATCATAAAAAACGCAACCAAAATATCATCACATGTAAACATCACTAAGATCCCAAACATGTATATCCCTATATATATCGATCAATGTTTTATCAATGTTTGAAAAATAGTACAAAATATACATCGTCCGTAGCCAAGTGAGCCCCCCTCACCCCTATACACACAAAATGGGTGTCACACTACCCTATACAAAATGGGCACGCAAGCCTATATAAATACAAAAATATACAACATAGCACTCAAGGTGCCCCCAAAGCACCACTATCGATTCCTCTATCTGTAGGAGTTGCCCCACAAAATGGGGGTCCTCTAGGTCTAGGGGGCAGTCATCCATCGATCATTTCCCCCGCTACAACTTCTCTACAGATGAGAGTCTGCAACTCTGCAAGGCCACCCACACACTTCTCCAGGACTCTCTCATTCTAGATATGGGACCACATGCCCTCAAGCACACCCTATAGTACCACCTCTAACCAGTGTCATAAATTCTCTAACTCCCCGCCGAACTCTACCTGAGGCACATGTGATGGCCCTGCACCTTGATCATCAAAGTTTCACCTCCTACCATCTCTCGCCTCAACTATTGGCCTCACACCAGCCTCATCCCTCTATCGTCGCTCTCCCACCCATGGTAGTCTCACTGGCCCGTGACGAGCCGACTCTCCAACCAACTCCACATCTTGTCAACTCACTATGGAAGTAGGTACAAATGAGGTGTCATTGTGGGTCCCACAACCATATATAGTCCCTTTTGCCAAAACTTCCACACTCAATTACATGAGCTCAAAGTCTCTATTTTCTTATTCGTCTTCAGCCACAGGATCAACGTCTCACCACTTGCATAGTCAAATTCCCCGGTTTACCATATGCACTCGGCCTTGGGAGATCCTTTTTCTCACATCACGCCCAGGCATGCATGCTCATGTTCAAAATTATCAAATAACTGTTATATGTTCTTTATCTTTAGATATTTTTCACATCGAGTATTCAGTTTTAATGTGTGTAGGTACTTGGTCATCACAAACCAACATAGCCCCTTCAGGTATATGATCAACACTGGCATGTAATCATTCCCTTTGAATATAAATTGCATCTCACAGTCACACCCTCTAACATTTGCCTTTATGGTCCCTACATCCGACTCTGCAGTACTGCCACCTCTGTTGCATTTTGGTACTGTCACCTGATAACACTCTCCCCCACATCAATCATCCCATTCATAGTCCCCCTTGGCAGTTTGACACTCATGCTACTTTCACCCCTAGGATGGGAGTCTCGATAGTCTTATGCATTTCTAAGAATCAGCCACATGCTCCTTCTCATCATTTTTCTAGCTTTCCCAATGGACTCCAAGGTTACCTCATCATGGTTCTCTTTTGTCTACACCTCCACAGTATCATTTACCCTCCATTTCATCCATAATCAGTTTTCCCATTTTCATATTACTCTCCATTCATTTACCTCATACAGAAACCCACCCATGAGGCCCCCCACCCTCCACCATTTCTCCACGCACCTTGCGCCCTTATAGGCCAAGCCATGTTGCACTGGGGAACCTGTTTCTATATCTGTACACTCATCCCAAATTATTCTGTATTCATTTGGTAATTGTAAAAAAAACATTTGTTTCCAACATTTAATTAGCCTTTTTAGTGTCACCCTTGACGACCTTCTTTTTTTCGAGAAAAGCAACCCATGTTTCCCTTGGTTGGGGAATTCAATATCCTCTCCTCATGTTGACATCATCCATAAACCCCGAGTATCCCATAGTTCATGTACCCCTAATATCTGAGTTTATCCACTTTGTCACGCCTTTGGAACAATTTAAACCATGTCTAGTCGTCCGCTTGACACTAGATACAATCTCATGATTGTTTCCAATCACCCTCCAAACATACCCCCAACCAAGGGAAGTCTTGAGTCTCACCACATATTGACTTTTTTCATATTCCCTATCAGTTCCTAATATTAACTTGTGGATTTCATGAAGCCCTTTTCTTCCTGGAGTCACATCTCCCTTTCTGTCAACATCAACAAAGTTTCCAGAAGGGCGATAATATCTTGACTCTCATTACCTTTCCAATGAGGGGTCTCAGATAGCACAGAGATAACCATCATTTCTCTTGCTATCATTGACCCCTATAGCAGTCAAAATCAACAACATATCATGTTATGGTGGGTCTTACTATGCGACTATTGCAGTTGTTTCATACTATAAGAAGACCTCTAAATATTGTTAGGCCATCAATGCCTATGAATCATCAAAACTCCTCCCAGATGTCCTTGTTTCTTTTCAGAGTATGTTCACCATCATAATTGTCATCTGCCATTATCAAACCTCCCCGGAGGGCACTGCAGTTATCTACATCAGCATGCAAATTCAATAGTTGTCTTAGATTTTTTTTTGAGTTACATGACACGATCATGGGGCATGCCCACCTCGTTTGTATACAAATTTTATTTCTCTTCCTAGAGAAAGGTTTAGGTCCCACAGTTTCCCCTCTCCCTTCGACAGATCACTCTTACAGTTCCTCTTACAACTCTTTCTTACAATGGTACTCTCAGTAGAAGAAACATTGATGTATTTCGGCTATACATATGCTCCTAACCTCACACCTCAAGGGGCATCTATTATCATTGAAATTTCATCCGCAACATCACATGAAAATGGTTACAAGAATACAAAATCTCCAAACACCTATTAGTTCACCTTTAGCACCAAAAATGAATTTCTAAGGGGCAAAAACTATACAATTGGACAAAAAATTGGCATACGCTAAAAAACTAAAGGAAGAGTGTGCATAGTGCACGGGCCAAAGAATATCATAGAGATCACAATGTGCCATATGTTCGACTATGTACGAGAAAATTTGTACACTCCTATGAACGACACATTTATGGTTCTTGTTGGCCCCTCACCCACTTCTAGATAATCTCCCAAATTGATTTGACCCTCAAATCAGAGCTGAATCTGAATGGGGGGCTATTCAAAGACTTAAGGGTGCCCTAAAGGGCTCCTTGTCCACACTAAGAACTGATTGAATATTTCCTCAAATACATGCTATAAAAGGAGGCCATGGGTGCACTAAGAATTCAAGAATCTCATAGTATTATTATGCTGCCTCTATCCTCCCTCAAGAAACCTCTTTTCTTCTTGGAGCATTCTAGTAACATCTTAATAAGATATTCACCTCACCTCTTGAGGGAATAGGCTTGGAATTATTCACCATTTTCTTCCTATTTTATCAATGTAAGAATAGCCCTCAAATAGGGAACTCAAGATCCCTCCCAAGGAGGAAGAGGGGATCCATAAGTCCTCCTTTTTCTACGGTGTTTTCCAACTAATATAGTTATCCATTGCTGCCATAATCATTGATCATTTGGTTGATTGATTTTGGTTCAAAGTTTCTTATGCATTTTAGTTTTGTTTATTTAGATATTTATTTAGTTGTTTCTAGCTTAGTTGTTTGTTTATTTCATGTTCTTGTATTGTTTAATTCATACACTAACCTTTGTCTTTTCTAGCAGGCCCAACTAGACTTGTAAGTGCGCTTGTTTTGCTCACCCAAGTGACAAAACAAACACAACAACGATAACAAGGGAGTTTAATATGTACATCTGAAAGTGCGCCACCACATTTACCAAAGCCAAGGATTTCTTTTCTAGTTCTGAGTACCTCAATTCATAGTCAAGTAGGGTTTTTCTCATGAAATGGATTGGAAGTTCTTCACCTTTGATATTCTTCTAAGTAAGAACAAATGAAAAAAAGGTCTATGTAGCAAAGGATTAGATGATGAAATCACTTTGAAAATCTAGACTAATAAGGATTGGGGATGTGGTGATTTATCCTTTGATATTATTGAATGCCTCTCGAGTATCTGTTGTCCATTCGAACATCTTCTCCTTTTTCAGAAACAAATAGATTGGCTTTACAATACTTGCATTATCAGGAATAAACCTTTGCACAAAGTTGATCTTGTTGAAAAATTATTGGACTCCCTTCTTGGATGTTGGGGGGTTAATCTCATTTAATTCTTTGACTCTTTATGGATATATGTAAATCCCTTCCTTGCATACATTGTGGCCCAATAATTTTCCTTGAGTTACAACAAATAAGAACTTCTTGGGATTTAGAGAGACACCATATAATCTACATCTTTCAAAATATTTTCTCAAATGATGGATATAATCACTCCTTTTCTTTGAATGCACAGTCAAGTCATCTTGATAGTCTACCATAATTTTTCCTATCAATCCATTGAATGCATGATCCATATCCCTCTAGAATGTGGCTCCAACATTCTTCAAAACAAAGGGCATTCTAGCATATGCATATGTCTCCTAAGTTGTGATAGATGTTGTCTTTCACCTATCTTCCTCAACCACCAAGACTTGGCTATATCCAGAAAAGCCATCCAACATCGACATGCAGGCTGGCCCAATAACTTGTTGGAGAAGGAACTCCATATTATGTAAAGGAAAGTTATCATTTATGTGTTCTTTTATAAGGTATCTGAAGTCAACACACATATAGATTTCCCCGATATTATTTCCTATGATCACAGGAATTGAGAGCCAATTGGAGTGCATAATGGGATAAATTATTCCTTCTTTCTTCAATTTCTCCAATTCAATCTTTACCATAGGTTTCATTTTGGGGTTCATCATCCTTACTTTTTTCTTTACAGACTTGGCTTCTTCCCTCAAAGGAATGATATGATGGAATATAGTTTTATCATCATCTTTCAAATCATCATAGGTCTAAGTAAACACATCAATGTATCCTTTAAAGAAGGAAACATATTGATCAAATTCATCGGTGGTGAAATCAATTCCCAAATTGAAATATTTTGGGGAACTATTAGTTCCAACATTGACTTTTCTTGTTTCTTGCACCTTTTGAATTGAAACTTCTTCAAGGAGATTCTTAGGATGATCATATTTTGAAAAAAGAGATTCAGATTGCATACAATATTTAGGGACAACATACATGTGATCATCTTTATCTGTAAGGTAGCTAGAGAGGTAGTGGGCGGGGGGGCCAGAGGGCCCATAGTGATAATAGTGGAGGCCATTCAATGTAAGGTGGACTAGGTCCACTATATTATTAAATAAGGCCCACTATGGTAGTTAGATATAATAAATAGGTAGTTAGATATACTAAATGTAAGACGACTTCTTAGAGGGTTCTACTTCTAGAAGATTCCTCCTCTAGAATGTTCTTAGGTGATGGTAGCACTATATAAAGGGGTTCAAGCAATGTAGCAGGATATGAAGATAAGTATTTTATTATGATTTGTAGCTCCATAGGAGGATTCCCCCTCGAAGAGGCAAGTGAACAGGTGAGGATGCCTTCCATAATAGGATCCATTGTATGGTGTTGCCCTACCTCAAGGTTTTGATGGTAATAAAAGAGATTTTACATATTGTTCTTCTATATTTCTCTTTGTATCTATTGTGATATTTTGTATTCATTCTTGTATATCTATTCAGGTTCATAACATTATCATCATCATCATCCAACAAAAAATTTCCCAGTTGTTCATGATTCTCAAACACTTGCAAATATTCAATGTTATCAGGCACAGACGATCAGAATGCTCTTTCTACCTGGAAAGATGTTTTTCTTTGGACATTGTCTGGGTTTGACAATGAGGCCACCAAGGCTAATGCATCTGCCTTGTGATTCTTTTCCATGGTAATGAAATAAATGTGGAAGGAACTGAATGATTCCATCAATTCGTTAACCCTTTTGAAATATAACTTAAGTCTTTCATTTTTTATTTTATACCTCTCGGTAACTTCCTTGATCACCAACTCTGTTAAGCCCTAATATTGGCTCATTACCCCTTAATTGGGGCATATTAGATTAGTAATGCTATTTTATTTATGTCGGCTTTAGGCCATTAGTTGTAATTTAGATTAGTAATGTTATTTTAATTATGTCAGCTTTAGGCCATTATTTGTAATTATACCTCCTAGTCTCCTATATA
>JASDQU010384523.1:0-11057 GCA_032191745.1 Picea mariana | reverse complement strand
CCTTCATTTTCAATATGAAGTTCCCCATGTAAGTCTCTCCCTCTTTCTCCCATGTTAAAAGGATTACCAAGAATTGTATATGCAATTCGATCTTTCTTTGGTGAGGGTGTGAAATCCCACCTTTCTGGATTCTTTTTGTCAGAATTGTTATCTCCTATTGGTCCTTTTGAGGATCATATGGCCTTTGATTCCACAGTTGCAGTTGTTATCTGTGAAACTACAGAGTTAGGGTTCCCAAGAAGAGCTTGTATTTTCTCTGGATCAACTATGTCATCCAGGGCTGGATCACCCAGATTTTGAATTTGTTGATGTATGGTGTTTCCTGGTTCTAGGTTTTGTTCTATGGTTTCCTCAGCCAGAATTCCGGTCTCAGTTTCTATCGCTTTTTGGGTGGAGGTTTCTTCTTTTTGTTGTTTTATATTTCTCCTAAATCTACCTCTATGATCTCTATTTCTCATGAAGTCATACTAAATGGAAGGAAAAGAAACTAAGATTGAGTTTCAGGGTACCTGTGATAACTGATATGTTGGTTCTCACCCCTTGTTTCCACAGTTACTCCTATCATCAACCTGCTAACATACCACACCAAACTAAGTGCATTCTAAAACTAATCAAGACAATTATCTAACTTACCTTTTAAACAGCTCCCCGGCAAGGGCGCCAAAAATGTCAGGCTGCTATATTAAAGATTTTAATGACCTGAAAACACTGAATTGTCAAACCAGGGTAAGTAAACTTAGAGCTGCTACACTGTATGTGCGGGTAAGATTCTAATTCCTATCTAAAGACTATTATTAGAAGAAAACACAAACTCACTCTTAGAAACTGAATCCTAATGACTACCTTGAAACTTATCATTTCCTGTTTAATTCACCAAAAGAGAACAGTTCTGTGCTTAAGTGCAAGTACTTCTATTTCTATTCTAATGTGATTTCACAAGACTATATACCACTATCTTTAATCATCTATCATCACTATTTCTATCTAGGCCATAACAGAAATATTATTTCCTAAAATCCTTTTAATCTAAACATCAAAAATAAATCTAAATCTATCCACAAGAAAAATAAAGAAATATCCTACTTACTCTACTGGTATTGGAAGCTTCCTCTAATTCAATTGCAACCTAACTATCCTAACAAAGCAGAGTAACCTAACTATCCTATCAAAGCAGAGTAACCTAACTATCCTAACCAAAGCAAAGTAAATTCAAACTCGCATTCTCTCTAATTTACGTTCAGCTTGAAAACTGGAAACAAAGTAAACCTAGTTCATGCTCTAAATTCTACAGGAATCAACCATTCTTTCAACACTCATCAACGTAGAAGATATTAATATGCTGGAAACGATACAGTTGAAGAATAATTAAGCAAGAATCTGAACAAGTTAATTCCCAAACTCAAATAAGCTCACATGCATGCAAATCCCAAGATACTGAAATAAACTAACTCTAATACAGAGAAAAACAACGACTTGAACTTGTTGGCGGGCCCAACCAAGAGGTGCAATCGCCGAAAGGAAAACCAGAACTACTCAGATCATTCTACGCAAACACTGTTCATGCTTCACGCTCCATTTACTCAGAAAAATAACTCAAATCATATGACAGCAAAGTAACATAACGCAAAGGCAGATTGTATTAACAAAAATGTGTATCATAGCATAACATAACCAACGTTTCTTAGGAGCGATCCTCTGTTTATATAGATCCTCCTCAAAAATAGTTTAAAGAAAAAATACATTAATTCAAACGGATCCCAGATCCGAAAATAACTCGAAATCAGTTAAAAACGGTCTTCACATCTTCGTGACACGCAGTGTCACGAAGTGTGAGTCATGAAGTATTAACAACTCAGTTCTATAATTTCGCCTTGAATCAGCATATGAGTGATGACTCAATCTATCATGTAAATCGCACTGTCTACCACTCTGGCCATATCGCACAGATCTTTAGCAGCTTCGTTGGTATCTCCACGGGGTGCGAGCTGGTACCTGGTACTGGCAAATCCTGTTTCAAATAGAAATAGTACCTAACTCATGCCACATTAGTTTCAATATTAATTTAAAGTATCAAAATACATAAAAATAACTTGAAACGTAATAATACCTTGAGTAGCCCCATTTAGTGGTAAAGAGATGTCAAATGTGTCATAACAAGGCCAGAAGGGAGTGGTACTAGGTATGGAAATGGAGGTCTTTGTGATATAATATAGGCAAAAACATAGTCAAAACTAGAGACTAACAAGTATATATTTGGAATTTTCATGGCATCAGAGGAAAAAGAAACATATAACCGCATCATAGCATATTAACATGAATCCTGAATTGGTCAAGAAGAAACACATATAATCTAAATTGCTAAGCCAAGAGCATCACGATGATGAATTCTGGGTTTTTTTGTTTCTCAAATTTAGACAGAAGAAAGTGTAAATGAAATAAGAGGCCATGGGAATTACATACTATGAAAGAAGACAACACTGATATCATAGCCAATTAGAATCTTTTCATAAAAATTTCAAAATTCGCTTCTGCATTTGTATATTCATTCTAGCTCCAAAGTTTTACAAAGTTTTCCTGCTCGGAGGGAAGGCTCCTCTTTTCTCCATGCCTTTACATCCTCGGGATGATATATATGTAGAGGTTTACAATGGAATACAAAAGGATTAAGTTTCTTCATAATCCTAAAGATAGAAATCGGTTACAAAAAGGAGTAATATGTAACGACATTTTTCCTATTTTACAGGGATCGTTACAGACAAGCCTGACATATTCCAAAACTTTTTCTTTAATCACCATATCTACAAAATTATCTAGAGTGTACTCAATTTTACTTGGAGGTCTTCATTTCAGCTTGGCAATTTCCTCCTTTAGGGTGTCCAACCAGGCTGGTTGATTTTCCCCAACGCTTTGAACCGCTTCATCTTTGATTTCAGTTTTCTGTTGTTTGCTCCTTTTCTTTTTCACAACTCATCTGTACAGTTTTTCCATGTGTTTATTGATGATTAGATCCCTCATGACAGGATTTAATATGATCCCTGATCCTGGTTCAGTCACGGGTTTAGTATGAAATTTAGTTGCTAATATCTGTGCAACCAACCTTTCTCCCTTATTTATCGATAAGCTTGACATGTTAGTTGAAAACCCTATTGTACTTGATACTATCTGATTTTCATTTTTTATGTCCTCCAACCTCGCAGAGACCACAATTTCTCTCTTTCCTTAATACTACAGAAATCAAGAATTTGATTTGGCTTAGGCTTACTTTTCTTACAAATGAGACAACGATTACCTGAAATAGAATAATGTCACCCGTATTTGTAAATCAATAACCTCTGCATCTCAATCATGATTGACAAGATTGGTTTCAGATACGTCGATTCACCATGCTCAGCTAATCCATTTCAAATGATTACCCTTTGAGTTCGTTATCTGGCGACGTTCTTCTGACATCGCACGGTCGTGAAGTGCCCGAATGAGTGGTGTGCAATGATTTGACCAGCCGTCGCTCTCCATTGATTTGACATATTAGCACACGTGACATCGGGGCTGTTAGAAAAATGGTTTTAGGCAAACTGATTTTTGCCCCGATGTACTTCTATGGGCACCACGCGTCCACTACTGAAACCACAATGGTTTTCCCTGGTCCTCCCTTGAATAATTAAGTTCCATTCTAGTTCACCGCCTGATATGGGTGTTAGCCGTTGATCTAGACCAATTTACAATCGACGGTCTGTCGAGTCCAACCTTCCGTGCCTCCACTACATTTGTCCACATACCACCAGATATGTCCTAGATTTCCAAATCACGCTCTGTCTCTTCATTGCGTTAGTCCTCTGCTAAATTGGAAACTCAAATTTCAAGCATGATTGTTATGGCAATAACATAGGCTCTTATTGGGGATTCTATCCTCCTTATGAGGTAGCAAGAACTCGTAGAATGGGTGCCTGATCCATTGGGTTGTGCTCAAAACATGTTCGTGTACTCCCTCTTGCCTTGGAGACTGATCATCGATTTGAAAAACCGAATTATGTGCACTGTTATTAACTAGATATGAAAATACTGCAAATATTGTTAAAATCTGATTGTACACAATGCTGGAAATCCAAAAATTGCTTGATTGACAAGATTATTCATACATTCCTACCTACTTTAGCTGTTGAGAAGAACTACCAATCATGTGTAATCAAAATGCCAATGCAACCATGCAACCATTTCATCCACTATTTTTTTACTTTTTATCAGCTTGCTCCAAATTTTACTCACTAATATTTCACTCAAAACTTCTTCCACAAATCCAAATCTCATACAATCAAAAACTTTTGTACTATTCATTTTCGCCAATAGGCTCACAAATGGATCTTCTAAGATATGGATAAAAAAATCATCACATTCCACTCCTTTCACTGTATTTTTGTCTTCAGGTGATTTAGCTTGTTGACTTCTATTAAAAAACTGACAGAGTTGTTGAGAAGTCTGGTAGTAGGGATTTCTTGAGTCATAAGAAAATCGTGGATGGAGAACATCATTTGATACAGGCATTCACTTGTTGTAATACACTATTATTGGTAAATACTAATTATAATTTTTTTCCATATAATGTGTCTTGGGATCATGAATTATACAGAATAACAATTCCTTTTCAGGAGTCAATATATAAGAGCAAGCTTCCTCCACAAGTATTTCCTCGCTCTTCGGACTCTCCATAGGTTAAATTTCAAAATCTTCATCCGTATCTAGGCTATTCAGAAATAGGACTGTTATTCCCCACTTTCAGGGATAACTATGAGATCATGTCTCAAGTCCCACGGGACCTAGACATGGAGTACCGAGAGCAGGATTGACTTCAGCATGGCCCTGGAGGGCCCACCTTTTTTCTCTTCCAGCATCTTTATCATGTCACCAGCAGCAACAACATCCACCACCATCGGTTTGGTCTTGTGTCAGAGAGGGTTCTTGCTTCATGAGCTAATTAGTTCTGGTATCATGGTATGTGTCACTTTGATCATCAAAACCATTGAATATATGCATCTGATTCCTTTTATTTCTAACAACTGCTTGGATCTTAAACTTGCCCACTTGACCATGTTTTGGGGATTGACAAGGTGTCTTAGTAAGACTGTGTCTGTTGGTTTTGGTTAGCCACTGGGGTTGTCTCTAAGAAGCCATCGTCTGCTCCCTTTGTAGTTTCACTTTTCCATCTTGTTTCCCACTCACCTATCCCATTCCACTTGTCTGGGCACTAAGTTGACCTTTTCTAGGATTGCACCCTATCTAGTGGGGAGAAGGTAAAAGCAAGATGGTAAAAGATAAAATCCTAAGAATAAAACCTCAAGATTCTTCGCCCAGGGATCCCTGAGAAAGCAATAAAAGGATTCTCGACAAGAAACAAGAGGGACCCTAAAAATATTAAAACAAGACCTAACTAGAGGATAGGGGGTCTCATCACGAGCCAACCTATTATGTCCATGGGTACCTAGTATTATGGCATTGCCATAAACTGGTTACCATGCCAGGGCAATGACCTTTGGTTGCATGGACAAAGGAAAGGTGGTCTCATCATGATCCAGCCTTCTCATTTCTATGAAAGTACTTGTGGGTAACACTATCACCATTGGTCACCATGACAGGGCAGTGTCCCCTGGTTATCTCTTGAGAAAAAAGAAACAAAAAAAAAGAAATAAAAGATGAAATAAGAAAAATAATAAAAGGCATGAATGGGCTTGGAAAAAATTGCATCCATGACAGGTACAGCTCGCCTTCTACAAAGGAACCCACAGGTAACATCTTGCATCCTTGAACTTCATTTCACCCACCTACTTGGACATCCCTTGACCACTTCATCCACTTACATGGCTTGGAAGAGGTCTCTTCCAAGAAACTTCCCTTATTCAGTGGAAACTATCCCAATAAGATCCCTTGCCCTTTTCTAGGACATGTATTGTGGTTTTGTGTAACGTCTTTGAGCTATTGGTTGATCTATTAGGGTTTTTATGCATATGTTGATTAATATTGATGATGAAATGTGATTGACATTGCTATGATCCCTATGACTAATGAGCCCATGGAGGGCCTGGATTTTGATGTGCAGAACCATACCCGACGGACATGTACCATCTTGGACTGGTACACATGGAGAGATGATCAGTTAGGACCTCCATGGGGCTGAAGATCCCATCAAGTGGATGTTGAGACCCCATCAGGGGGTAGATATAGGATAGAGATGGATCCAATGCTTTGCACCAGAGGAGAAGAGGATGTTCCACCAAAGGAACCTCGACAGAGCTTGGCCTAGGTGGGATAACCCTTTCTCAGTGGAACATTGGCCTTGGGATGCCTAGGACGTCACCATCTTGACCATGGCGTCACCCATCATCATGGACATTTTTGGGGGTAGACTAGGCAACAATGGCACGTGTGGCAAGTTGAAGAAGCCCAAGGAGGGCTAACGTTTTGCTCGAGGATGCCCCATCTGCCCTAAAAGGGGCTAACATCTCCCTTGGAGGGGATTTTACTCTCTTTTTAGTTTGATTTAGGATTTAATTTGAAAATTTAATGTAAAACAATATGATTTTGGTATTTTGGTCTTGTCGGCCTTTTACATGACCTAAAAAGTAAAATTAGGTCATGATATTGTATAAATGGAGGATTTTCTCCATTTTTTCATCACTACTCATTCACTCCACAAGGAGGTCTAAAATTTGTGCCCTATATTGGGTATTTGGCTGATTTAGTGAGGCACACTTGTTTAAGGAAGACATTTTTGGCATTCTATGGTGTTTCTCTTGAAGGAAGGTGTTACAACTAGGGTTTGCATGGTTGTTTCTTGGTGAATTGTAAGTATTTTTCTGCAAAATTTCTTGATTGAATGGTTGTAGGTTAATTTCTTGCATATGCTTATAAATATTGTTGAATCAAAACCCTAGGTGAAAAGCACACAAGTAGTTCCTTGTCTCATGTCCCCTGATAGAGAAACTTTTAGCCATTGAAGAAGAAAAACAGATCCTAGTTGTTGCTACACTCCTTTTTCTTCCTCTCCTTTGCTAGCCGTACCATTTAGAATTCAAGAGGAAGAAGACGTCCCAGGCCTACGTTATCTACACTTAGGGCCGTTTTCGTTTAGGGTTTGATGAAAGAGCCTTGTTGTAGCAACACTCTCCCTCTTTAATCTCTCTTGTCTTTATTTTGTGCTTCATTTGAGATAGTCATTTTTCCAAGTTGACCTAAGGAAGGAGGAGAGAGCACGAGGCCTTGCTATAGCAACACTGGAGTGAGCCTCTCTCCCCTAGGGTTTTGATCATGAGGCCCTGCTATTGCAACACTTCAGGACTCTTCCCTCTAGTCCTTAGTCGTCCTCCTTCAACCGTTGCGTCCTTCACTTTTGACTCCATTTACCCTCCAAGGCACTGATCTAAGAGTCCTCCAACGCTGAAGTGAATTTGATCACAAAACTTTCAAACACTTTGAATTGAAACCCTAACTACACTAACCCTAGCTCTAGCTAACCCTACTAACCCTAAGTGTTGTCGTTACCTTATGCTATTTGTATCATTAGTGCAACAACGTTTTGTCTTGTGAGAAATTGAATGGTGTTTAAGGCATAAATTAAATGAAGTGTTGGTTTGTTGCATTGAATGCCAAATCACTTTAATGATTATTGATGAAGTGACATGATTTTTATTTCTATTGATAAACATTGACTCCATCAATATTTATATTCAAATTGCTTTTAAGTTCATCAGATAGTTCTTGATTGATATAAAGTACTAACCCATTGAAATAGCTTGCACGTATCAGTTTTTTGTTTTCTTGTTCTAGGCAGGTATACTTCTTGGGTTTTACTTTATTATTGGTTGTTTAGCCGTGAACATCTGTTTGGGTGGTGACTTGTGAAAGGGGGAAACCTTATATTGGTCTTATTAGCCTTTTTCCTCTTCAAAACTACATGTCACCGGGGACATCTCCCCTGGGCCTAACCTCCCTAAAGAGAAAGAACCTCCCCATCTTGGTGACATTGGGTGGCATAGGTTCCTGTTACACCAGTTTGGCCTTCTATCTTATAGCTTTTTATCCTAACAAAAAACTGTGTGATAACATTTTGGCACCGTTGTCGGGGAACACTGAGTCAAACCTTCCTCAGATGACACTTTTCGTTAAGCCTTGCCTCTAGAAGCCCTATCTTACAAGCTTACCCGGCGACTCCACTAGGGTGTTTTCCCTTTTCTTTGATAGTTTCAAGAAAACTATCTGGCGACTCCACTAATGACGAAGCCAACGATGACTTCACAATGGGATCCTAGGAACTACAAGCCTTTAGACATGAGTAACATCTTGGGGTACCCTCAACAAATTCCCTTTGAATATATAAACTTGCTCCTTGGATTCACTGGTGGTGATAGAGAGAGAGATAACTATCACATGAGAAAATTATGGAATTTCTTCATATCCTACCCAGTCGATGATTATGTTGAAGACGTGGTCATGAAACTTTTCTCTGCCACACTTTCTCACAATGCCAAAGAGTGGTATGACAACCTCCCTAATGCTAGCATCATGACTATGGAGCAATTTGAGGAAACCTTTCTCAAAAGATGGGGTATCCAGTTAGAAGACATCCCAACACTATTAGAAGAAATCAAGCATATAAAACAAGCTGAGGATGAAACTGTCAGATACTTCCAGGATAGATTTGAGAACATGCTATATCAAATTCCTGAAAGTCATCATCTTGTGGAGAGATACCTTGTCCATCGCTTTACTTGTGCACTTTTGGGATATCTGATTTTTCCCCTTGATAAGAGAGCCCCAAGGACGCTCGATGAAGCCTACAACACAGTTGCAAGGATTGAAGAGAACATCTCCTTGTCTGGGATAAGATGCCTCTTTGCCTCAGGTACTCTCAATATAGAAAGTTTGTTTTCCCTTGAGAAATTCATTGATGATTTCCAAGAAGAAATGGAACAAACCACATATCAACAAGGGATTGCTGAAAACATAGTTGAGGAGCTGGAACCCAATGATGAAGTATCAACATGCAATCCTCCTCTTGATGACGCGATCCACAAGCCTTCTCCACCTGCAAAACAATAAGAGGATGAGATTAGTTTCTTTCCATTTTAGGATTTCGATAACACCTTGTCCCATGATTCAGAAAATGAAGGATAAATGGAGTTCCCGAAAGAAGTAGACATTCCTTGTTGCACAATTGAATATGAAGGGGTAATTCTTGAATATGAAACCATAACGCATGTTGAAAGCACCCAAGAATTCAAAGCTCCTGCACGAGAAGAAGAAGTAAGTTTCCCTCCTCCTCTAGTTTTTGATGATGCTCTACTTTGTGATAAGGAATATGAGGAGGAGATAAGCAAGTCCTTGAACGCTTAAAATCCTGCATGTTATGATACCGATAATGACATAGATGATAATTTTGATGAGTTCATACATGTTGGGAGACGTAGGTGGGATGAATTTAGTTATGATATTGATCCCATCTATGGCATAGAGAGTCATCTCCAAGTGTTGCCTTTGAAATTATCACAACAAGTTACTCTTGACCAGTGGCAACAAGGAGATGAAATTTTTATCGATGCTTCCCAAGCACTCAAGGTTGACCAAGTATCGTTTTTTCCTAATTATTTTCAATCTTACCTTGAGGTCTTTGACAAGTACCCCTACGAGCACTTGGATTTATCCTATGAATATGACTATCAACCACCACTATGCTCGGATTTTGATAGGAGTAAAGACACTGTCTTCCTAAAGAAGGATTCTCATGACATTTTTCCTCAGCCACCTATTATCACTTTACCTTGCTTTTTCATTAAAGGTATGGTTGGAAATTATATCTTCAGTATTGATTTTCCTCTCAAGAAAACCCTAGAATCCAAGGGTTGGTTGAAAACCACAAGTTCAAGTCTATCATATCAGTGTTTCAACTTTCCCTTAGTAGTTTGCCAATCATCTGCCAAATCCTTGACAGTCCCTTCAGAGTGTGAGGATGCCCAGGGTAGCCAGTTTCCAGACCGTTTGAGTTGGTATTCTAAACCTTGGACCTTTTATGACCCCTTCCTGAAGTGGATTGAGTTCTTTCATCAGAGATTGACATGGCATGATTTTGTCCCTCCCACCCGCCTCCATGAGTTAGACTTTGTGATTTCTAGTGATGTGATATATATTCTAACTCATGACATTTTTGTGCTTGATTTATCACTATTTTGGTTTATGATGAAGCACAAACGCAGGTATTGTGGGACGTTGTTGGATTGGCTTCACTGGTTGTTTGACCACACCCAACATTCCAGCCAACAGGTAAGTACAGGTAAGAAGTTTGCTTTCAAATTTATTGATTGCTTTATTTTAGTATATATATCTATGTATGCTGGGGTGGCATTACCACCCCAATTTTTTTATTGATGCTTCTTGAGATTGATCAGGTCAGCAGGTTATGCCAGAGATGTTGAGGCTCTCATGCACTCTATGGTGAGCACATGTCCCTGAGTTGGAGCCAGATGTTATTCCCCACTTTAAGGGATAACTAGGATATCATGTATCGAGGCCCACGGGACCTAGACATGGAGTGCCGAGAGAAGGATTGACTTCAGCATGGCCCTGGGCAGTCCAACTTTTTTCTCTTCCAGCATCTTTATCCTGTTAGCAACAACAACAGCCTCCACCACCATCGGCTTGGTCTTGTGTTAGAGAGGGTTCTTTCTTCATGAGGTAATTAGTTATGGTATCATGGTATGTGTCACTTTGATCATCAAAACCATTGGATATATGGATCTGATTCCTTTATTTTCTAACAACTGCTTGGATCTTACACTTGCCCACTTGACCATGTTTTTGGGATTGACAAGGTGTCTTAGTAAGCCTATGTTTGTTGGTTTTGGTTAGCCACTGGGGTTGTCTCTGAGAAGCCATCGTCCGCTCCCTTCACAATTTCACTTTTCCATCTTATTTCCTAATCACCTATCTCATTCCACTTGTCTGGGCACTGGGTTGAAAGTTTCTAGGATTGCACCCTATCTAGTGGGGAGAAGGGGCTAAAGGCCCAGAAGGTA
>JASDQU010384522.1:661-10921 GCA_032191745.1 Picea mariana | reverse complement strand
AGGGGGGGGATACATAGTGAGGGGGAGAGACATGGTAGAGAGAGGTAGATGCATGAGAGAGAGAGGGGGGTAGAGAGGGAGGGAGAGAGAGAGGGGAAAAGGGAGGGGCTTGAGTGGATGAAGGAATTATGAGAGGAGATAAGGTGAAGGGTAGATAAGTAGGGGAGAGGGGGAGAGAGAAAGAGAAACAAAGAAAAAAGGCATAAGAGTGTGTGCATGCTCCAGGAGCATGTGCACATTGTTTATAGTCTGTGCATGTTAATTAGATCATGTGCATGTTCCTAGAGCATGTGAAAGTTCCTAGAACGTGTGCACATTCTTAGGAGTGTGTGTGGTTTATTTCTAATTCAATTTTTTTGGGGAAGAAATGACAACTGTAGCGTACATGTATGTTGAGTTGGTTGCCTCATATTTAGGTCTGGGATGACAAACCCAATGGTTTGGTCTGCAAAAACACAAAAGCCTCCATTTATATGAATACTTCTTTGTATCCCCGATTTTTATGTTATTTTTCTGTAGACTACACAAATCCATTGTCAATGAAACTACAAACGTAGATATAGTCAGCTATGTGGATTCCAAATATATAAAAATAAAATTAAAAATTAAAAACCATTCCCCTTATCTTCTTGTTTCCATTTTTTCGTCTAATGTTACCTTGTGTGTTCCTTGATCGTCCTTATTCATATTGTTTTGATGAAGAGAGTATTAAAAACTATGGGGAATTCGAAATATCAAATATTTTATGTTTGATATTTCGAATTCCCCATTTTGTCATATACCTAAATATTTGTAAACCAATTTAAATACAAAACTATAAAAAAATCAGATTTCTCTCTCTCTAGTTGCTTAGGTAGTCGATAGTCGATGGTTTATCAGAGGGCCTTTCTCGACCAAACTTGTTAAAACCTCAATGGGTAGCATCAATGAAGGTGGTGCTCCGATCACAAAGAGATTTGACTCCCTACGCTAGGTTCATGTTTTGAAAAGGAATGTATAGGGTAATTTCCATCGGAATATGGATATTAGATAGAGGGAAATTGAGCACCCAAGGGAGAAAAGACCAGTTGAGTAATGCATGAGTATATTCTATGCTGTTTTGCAGAAAATAATGGTCAAATGAGCCACCCCGACTAGAAGAAACAACAGTTGGAATCAACTGCTAACCCACCAAAGAACTGAAACCCTTGACATACGCTTAAACATGAATATCCAAATTCTTTCCATAGAGTGTGGGGACTAACTATTGCATTTTGAAGTGGCGGGGATTGAAATTATGATCTTTTCCATATTTGTTTCATCATTAGTGTTTGGTGATTCCATGGATTTAACTTGTAATATATTACATGCATTTGATCATAAATGGTGTTTTTCCAGTTGACATGGGATTTGAATTCATAACCTTGTGACTTTTTTATATGCATTATTTTTGTAATGGGGTTTGATGGTTTATTGGGGATTGAATTGTCAAGGAGAAACATCAGGGACAAATTAAGGTAAAAACATATACGTACTTTTGAGGTGTGTTTAGTTTTCATTCCTAGTCTATCTTGCTCTTTAATCTTTTGAGTAGTTTATATGTATTAGTGACATTATCTAATTGGTATTTGTTTCTAGGATTTAAATGTTATATTTAGAATGAGCAAGAAATTAACTATGCTATTAGCATATGGGTCATCTAGATTCTTTGTTTTCTTTGTTTTCTTTCTTTGAAGAGTCGATACTCAAGACAATCAACCTTTAACATAAAGTGCATATCTTAACATATTGTCTAAAAACTATATATCTAATAGTCTAGCAGAGAATATGGTCATGCAAAAAAATTTGTCGTAGTTGCAATTGAATTTTGACAACTTAGTCACATAGAAAGAAAACATCTGTCATGGGAGTTGTTAGCTCATTGGAGTAACTTGCAATAATAAACACTCTTATTGAATTTGATAGGTGAGCTAGAAATTTAATTGTCCAATATTTTTAAGTCGCCCATAATGAAAAACAAGAACAATAGTATTGGTAATAAAATGAGAGAGACCCTGATTCATTGCCCAATGTTTATTGGCTTAATAGTTTTGGAGCTCAATTGGCACCTATGAATAAAATCCTTAGAGAGTTATGTTTGGAAGGGTTATTGAAGAATGTGATTTAACTTATTATTGGAAAAATAAATTATGAAGGGGGAAGACATATTGTAATTATAAGTGGAAAAATTATAAGTGGAAAAATAAATTATGAAGGGGGAAGACATCTTGTATAGATTGATTACAATGAGAAATCATACAAAGAGCACTATGGAGGTTTAGTGGTTCAATGATTATCTCAACTAGAAGGCTTTTCTTCATCCTTCTATAAGTACTATGGATGGAACTCAATACTCAAGTTAATGGGTCATTATACACAACAACAACCCTTCATTTTTGCATTACACTGAAGGTGTTATTTAAGGGGAGGTTCATCTAGGGACCTTCGTTGTTTGTCCAAAAAAAATACGAAATTGCCACTTGTTCATCAATAATCGACCAATCTTCTATATACACATTTATGTTCTTTCAACGACTCCAAATATTCTCACCGACTCTAAAGTTTTAAATAGGCTACAACGCTAGTCACAACTCCTATACACACAGTCTCAGCACTCAAATTGGAACTTATTCGTCGATCAACTTTGTGTTTGTGGTTCTCGTTAGAGAATGAGCATTGCATTGGGAAGTGGTTGCAGAACTCATTGATGTTGAATCCATGTGATCTTAAACCATTGTTGTGATATGTCGAACATTAGCCACTAGTTCCTAAATTTGGCAAATGACAACCAAATTAAAGGATCCTATATGTTGAGTGATATTTAAAATCAAACATGTGATCATTTTGGTCATTCTATAATGAAGAATAATTTTATATGTTGGTATTGTGAAATTTAACTTGCCACTTCTTATGCTTCTTTAAGAACCGTCTCCAACATTTTAAACCATATGTTAATATCTGAAGCCCTCTTGATGTGATGAAATATCTGGTTGATTCCCCTTTGCATGATGACACCAATAAATCTAGAGGAAAATTCAGGATCAGCCATGATTTTTTCAATAAATCTCTTCCCTTATACAGATGGTAGGAGTAATTTATGCAATTCATCTCAAAACTACACTTTGATTATCAAGCAATATTAACATTCTATCTCCAAGAAACATATGCATCCAATGCACAACTAAAACCCTAAAGGAAGTCACTATTGTGAAGGCTTTCCAATTTGCCATACTTGAAGCAATCCATTGCATATATTTATATAAAATGGATATATGATCGAGTTCTTAATGTTGGGTTATTTTTCATCTTTGCATTTGACGTTTGGATTGGATTCAAATTTCACTCTCATTTCTTTATCATTTATTCTTTCAGATGAATTTGACTCTCCAGTCTATTCCACCTCTACTGCAAAAGATAAATATTTTTTTCATGGTATTGTGCATCTCCTGAGAGTCCATGTGGCTCCTTGCATCGTATTGTGCAGGTTGAAAAATGCCAGTGATACTAGTCGAGAAGGGAATCTCAACATTACCAAAGGTTAGGTATATGTTCATTCATGCCAATAAACTATAAACATTTAGTAAGAAATAATGTTTCTAAAACTATGATGATTTCATTAGTGTAAGTTAGTAACATTAACTGGGGGCACTCAAATTAGGAAAATCAATTTCATTATTCTTAAACTAACTTGGAGTATGATATCGTCTCATAAAATATATTTGGTGTGCCAAACAAAACAGAACCCTAGCTCTTCCATAGTTATTTAGAGAATTCAATGTCTTTCAACAGGATATCAATACTTTTTAAAAATAATCCTTGGAATATGTAGAATTTTAAATAGTCAAACCCATAGGTTTGGTTCATTCGAAACAAAACAATAGGAAATCTATATACGATAATGAAGACTTTGAAGCTGAATAGTTAAATGAATCACCTTTGTAGCTTTCAAAATTTATCCATTATTGTAAGTATGGAACCCACCTTAACTATGTTCCAAGAGGATGTTAATGTCAAATTTGTAATATGAATGTTTTCTTAAATTGGTTGAGAGAAGAAAAAAATATGTTGAGAAACTTGATTCCATTGACATGGCTATTTTCCTCTAGATTGAAAAGGCTCGTTAAAAAAGAAAAAATTAACCTCTTAAGATAGAGAGCTTATTCTCAATTCAATGTTGTAGAGAGCTTATTCTAGATTTGATGTCGTTGTTGTAAATTAAGGAATTTATGATTGAATATTGTTAGATGGAGAATGGGTGATATAATAATTTTGTGATAAAATCTCATAAGAAATTCCATAGTAAATAGAATATCGTCTTGTTTGAAGTGGGATTAGGCTTAGATGATTCAAGGAGGACATGGTTTAGATTCGATTCTGGAATTTTTATGAATAACTTAGATAAGAGGATAATATATTTTATGGTTTTACATGTTATTTTAATACATGACAAGATATAAAACGAATATATGATCGAGTTCTTAATGTTGGGTTATTTTTCATCTTTGCATTTGAAGTTTGGATTGGATTCAAATTTAGGCTTTGATTGCATTATTCCACTTGTCATAACTGGCATACATGACTTGGAGGACTAAGATTCAATATTTAGATGGACTACAAAAAGATTCAAGATTTCTTCAACAACAAGAGATCATAATACAGTGGATCATGCTTCCTATCTTATGTCAAAATGACCAAACACACTTCAACCATACTTCTTGTATAAATTTGACACAAAATGACCAAACATAATCTGAATCCAAGAAGTCTACTTTTGAAAAATAACAAGCAAGAAACCCTAAACATGCCTAAACTTACATGGGTTTCTAATTTCAACCATCGACTGGAAATTGCATATCCAAATGTTTTGGTAGATTGCATATCCAAATGTTTTACCAACTTATGTAAGCCCTTTCCCATGCAAACTTACAGGTGTATCTCAACTGTGAAGTCAGTGAGACAAATTTTTCAATCTTCTTGAACCCAATGACCAATTTCTCAAAATTGCCCAAAAATATCAAGGGCAAAGTTCCCATAATATAGGTGGAACTCTGACTTCAAACATAATTCCAACATAGTTTAGGATGAAATTTAATTAAAAAATATATGGTTTGAGTGTTGTTTATTCGACACCCTTTAAGCTCCACTAGCTTCTCCAATATCATGTTATCATGTAAATCAGTACGTTGGGTCACTCATACCTGTCCTGTAGGATTCCACCTATTGCATTCTTCTTGATTCTTCATGTTTCCTTATTGACTCTGCCTATTTTCTCAAAACTCCTAAACAGTTAATGGCCATTTGTTCCCTAACACTTATATGTTACCCCTCTGATATGATCGATTTAATGGCCATCTTTCCCCTTGTTTAGGAGTTGCCTCCACTGACGTATTTCAACAATCAAGTGTGTTTATACATGTCATGTAGGAATCCACATGTCCACATATTTTTATTGTTTGTGTTTCCTTCTTCTTGTTTATCATTAAAGGGCATCTACCTAGGAAAATGGGGGCTCAAGAGTTCTCGATCCCTATCACATTTTGTAACGATGGAAGTAAGTGGGACATTACATGCATAATTTGCATCAAATGATTAATTGATTCACCATGGCTTGGGTGGTTCACACTAGCTTCTTACATGTTTCTTCTTAATGTGTTTGGATGCAATAGTGATTGCTTCCAAGATTTATAGTCTTAATTTTGATATTGCATAAAAGAAACACCATTTTTGAAGTTGTGATTAGATATAATAATGCTTTGTTTCTTCCTCCCTCCTAACCATTTCATGCATTTGAATTCAACACCGATCAATTGATTAAATAGATCAAACTAAATTTTCATAAATGAATCTTGCAATAAGTCTAATCGGTGTTGTATTCTTCCCTTCATTGACCACAATGACCACAATGGTGGAATGAAGGGTTATAAAAGGAAATCAATTTATTCTCATGATCGGTTTGTTTAATTTGTCGTTGTAGGTCAAAATATGTTGATTCATCCAATTTCACACAAAGGTTGTATAAGCTTCATTAGATGCATTATATATACCCGCAACTAAGAATAATGATCTAAATCACTAGTCCAAAACTTTGAACATCGATTATCTTTGGCTACATCACTTTAAATCTTCCCAAAAACAAAACCCACATTCTTTAAAGAACATTACCACCCTAATTAACTTCAATGTTTCCTTTCCCCTACTTCAGGGGTATGCTAGTTAAAAGTGTTTTGAAACATCAAAGTGAATTGGGGTGGTTATGTTGTTTACAGACCATAGAATTTTTCCTGTGGATGGAAAATGAATACTTTACAAGATCCATCTTCATCCCACATCTCCAAAAATATTTTCAACGATTCTATAACTCCAAAGATGAATCAATGAGTTACATGCCCACTTGAAATAATCACATAACCCCAAAGATGAATCACCCAGATGCATGCCCACCTACAATAATCACATATATATGACCTACTTTTCGAAAGAAAATGGAAGAGGAAGAAGAGCCATATAAAAATACTAAAGTTACATCTCTTGATAATCCATCCTATAAGATACAATAATACTACCGGTTCTAGCAGAAGTAGGACCCATTTCTTCGGTGTTCCCTTCCCCCGCTTCAGTATATTATTTCACCCATTTCTTGATAATCCATCTGATTCTAGAAGAAACTGAAGAAAAAGGTGAAGAATGCAACAAACATTTCAACGAACACAAAATTCTACTTAAATATATAATACAAACGAAATAAATCTCTATTGTACATATGTTTATTTCGGTAAAAGGTTTCCATGATCTTGTTTTCATCGGCATAGCATGTGTAGTAAAACAAGTTCAGAATCAAAGTAAATACAGTGAAAGCGGCTCCACCTGCAAATACCCCCTTTCGCAGAGTCTCACAAAACAGGTCACGCATATCGAAGTAGCACTGTATGTTGTATGGTACACATTCCTCACAAAATTTCCCTCCATGTACTTTCTCTTTGACAACCTCTCCTCATATATATCCAACACTTTGTCAAGTTTCCAATATTGATTTCTACAACTGCTTCATCTGTGGTGCCTCCCCACAATTGGAGAAAATGAATTGTTTCATCTCTTTATACATAAATGGTGGATTTTAAATCTAGAATGAAAACTTTTTATTGCCTCTCACATCAATATTTTTCTTAATCATATTACTACTCCAACAATATTTCTTGCTTGTGTGGACAATTACTATGCTACTTAACCTATAACCTATAGAAGCAAAATTAGGCAAGGTCAAGTTTAAACTTGTTGTAAGATGGCATGAGATCATACATCAAGAGGGGTTGAACCCTAAAACAACTTGAAACATGCTATAAAATGCATGAAATAATCAAAACCATAAGAAACAAGACAAATCTATATGAAATGTGAAACATTTGGGAGGGAACTGATCACACAAAGCAAGGCATGTTGAAAAATGTATGAAATTTACCAATTGTAATGGACAACGAAGTACTTTTTTGTGTGGGAAATGTTGAACAAAGGCACCCTACCAACACCATAAAAAGACATATAAATCTTGAACTCTTCATAACACCCTACCATGACTTGTTAAACATTCAGTCTCCTTCCCCTTCAATAGATTGTTTATTAGTCCAATGGATGGTATGCTTATGGTAGATGTGGGATGCTTATGATGGATGTCCACTTGACCATCTCTATAATATTTATAAATATCCATTTACAATTAAAAAAAAATAGCAATAAGAATTATGGAATCAAGATTCCTTCAAATAATATATCATGTGTTGTACTTTGCATCTAGTGGTGTGAGTTTCTCTATTGAAAACTTACATTATGTGATCAACAAAATATAAAATTTGTGGTGGTAGTGTTGTACATATTCTAACAATTATTGGGACACAATACACTCACATCCTATTATCCATGATGGCATTGAGTTGAGTAAATAACACCAACATAACACACTAATGGAGTACCACACTAATGGATTACCAAGTAAGCCTCGTTTTCATGCTTATCCTTTCCATGTCAGTAAGTAAAATACAAACTATTAAATTGTGTTATTTATACAAACTCATATAATGCTTATTAGTACAAAGTATTGAATTATGCTATTTTTGTTGGATCATGGTGTCATTGATGTCAATGGTTTGATTATTTGGGAGATTGTTGGATCATACATCATTGATGCAAATGGTTTGGTTTGATTGATGTCATTGATTGATGTCAAGAAATTGATTGATTGATGATTGATGAACAATGCATATGCATTGATGAGAATGATAGATGTCCAAGTGGAAACCAATTGATAAAGATGGATAATTGATATGATGCCCTTGATGAGAATGATAGATGTCCAAGTGGAAACCAATTGATAAAGATGGATCATTGATATGATGCATTGATGAAGATGGATCAATGATTTGTCATTGATACATGATGCAGTGGTGAATTGATGCAAAGATGAATCATTATTGTCTTATCATGGTTGATAAGGTTCAAAAATGGATGAACTCCACAGTGGTCCCCTTATGGTGAAAGCCCTCACGGGAAGATTCTTTATGGATTGAGTTATCCTAGAAGAACAATTGGAGGACCCATGCTTGCATGTGGATTAATGAGATGAATATCAATGAAGTTGTTGGTGAAACTATCCTAGATGGATAGTGCTTGAGATGCCATTTCCGGTGGTATGTGGAATGTCACATAACTCCTCATGGTTTGAGAGTTATGTCTCTATGAAGTTTAAGGACCCCCATATGATGGCTTGAAGCCCCAAAAGGTCAAAGAAGTCAAAGTTCTTGAAAAGAAGAAATCATTATTTAAATGATAAAGTAAAATGACAAAATCAAGAAAGAATTATTTAAATGATAAAATGAAGTGACAAAATCAAGAAGGAATATTTAAATGATAAAGTATTGGAGAAATTTCTATTCATGGAAAGTGGTTAACCATAAAATAAGGAAAATAGGTTAAGTGACCTAGATAATGAAAGTATAAATAAGATAGCTATGGTCTCTTGTAAATCATCTTTTTCGTGGATCAATAGAGAGCTTCTTGTGACTATCTTTTGGAGTATAGATGGAGATCTTATTGTGAGACCATATTATTGATGTGGATCTCTTGAGCATGATTGAAGATCTATTTTGAGGAAGAGAGCGAGAGGAGGATCTCATGGATGCATCAAAGTTTCATAAATGTCGGTGATCTCGACGGAAAAATTCTCGGATTCACTGAAAACTCTATTTTCTGATGCCCACACAGGTTTTCTGTGTATAGGGTGCATGTACACGTGGGCTGTCTGTGTATAGGGTGAGTGTACATGCGGGCTAGCTATGTATAGGGTGAGTGTACATGCAGGATGACTATGTACAGGGAGTGTGGAGTGGATAAAATCATGGAGATTTGTGTTTAAGCTAGTGCCAAGCTCTTGGATGATGAGGTAGGTTCTAGATCTTCATTATATGGCCTCATATCTATCACTGAGACACTAGTATGGTTACATCATTGTCTTGATGGATACTATTGTTTGATGTGTTGTGAATTCTTAGGGAATTCTTGGTATGGCTTCTATGATGTGGTTCAGTTTGGTTGATTTGGTTGATGGAGTGAGCAGTAATCTTATGATTCAGTAGTGACATGATTGCTATGGTATACTAGTTGTTTATACATGATTGAGATAACATTCATATTGATTTGTTGTGGAATATGAGCAATCTATTAGAGAACTTGGATGTGTTGTGACTGGCTGTGGGTCACTTTGGACAGTGGAAGACAGAAGAGAAAGTGATTGCAGGTTGCAGAGGATCTGAGCATGTTGCTCAGAAGCATACACTTGTTGCATTATACACTGGTCGCGTTCACACGTAGGCTGTAGTGAGCCAGGGCACATGCACACGCGGGCTACACTACTGACAGGTCGTGTACCTATTGACAGATTGATATATGTTGAGGATTGTTGCCTCATATCAGTTCGTGCTAAGGGTGTAAGCTGAGTCTTGCATTATAGAGAAGGTGCTTTTACAGAGTTGTACTCTATTCAGTTGTTGTTGATAAACCCCAAGGATTGTAGTCCGTAATAAAAAGAAAAAATGTACATACATCTTGTGTTCTTTGTGTTCATTGTGGTGGTGACTTGTTGATGATATATTGTTGATATATGTTGTTGATATGTGATCACATCTAACTGGTTATAAATGACAACAATGGGTAATGAATAAATGTTGAATGCTAATTGATGAGTTTTTGTGCAAG
>JASDQU010384520.1:0-11060 GCA_032191745.1 Picea mariana | reverse complement strand
ATCCTCAATCTGATGGACAAACCGAGATAGTGAACAAATGTCTAGAAGGCTACCTTCATTTCTTTGTCTCTGATAAACAAACACAATGGTTCAAATGGTTACCCTTGGCAGAATGGTGGTATAACACTTCCTTTCATATTGCAACAAAAATGACACCATTTATATCACTTTATGGATACCACCCTCCTTCCATCACTTCTTCTCTAAATTAAAAATATAAGGTTCAAGCAGTGGAAGATCACATCGAGAATCAACAACAAGTTCTCCAAATCTTAAAGGACAATATGACCATGGCACAAAATTGCATGAAACAACAAGAAGATAAACATTGTACTGAAAGAAGTTTTGAAGTAGGGGATTTGGTGTTTTTAAGAGTACAACCATACAAACAGATGTCCCTCAAGCAAGCCAAGAAGGATACTAAATTATCACCAAATTACTATGGCCCTTATAAGGTGTTGCAAAAGATTGGTACTATGGCATATAAATTGCAGTTGTCTGCATCTTCACGAGTACACCCAGTTTTCCATGTTTCATGCTTAAAGAAGGTTGCAGGTGACAAGATCCCAGTTCAAACTATATTTCCATAACTTGACGAGGAAGGAAAAATCATATTGGAGCCTAAATCCATCACTGACACAAGAATTCACCAGTTGAGGAATAGATCCATTTCAAAGTATCTCATTAAATGGAGGAAACTACCGGCTAAAGATTCCACTTGGGAAGATGAGTCTTTTATACAAAAGCATACAGAGTTACTCAAGCATTGTGAACAACACTTGTCTCAAGGGGAGGGGCATGTTAAGCCCCAATATTGGCTCATTACCCCTTAATTGGGGCATATTAGATTAGTAATGTTATTTTGTTTATGTCGGCTTTATTCCATTAGTTGTAATTATACCTCCTAGTCTCCTATATATACCAAGGAGACATTTTCATTTTGAATCATCTTGTACTTGAACATTTAAGTGGGGTAAAAGGAGGTTTCCCCCTCGAAGAGGCTTATTATTTGAAATTATCTCTTTTTCAAGGCATTGAGTACTTTTTCTGAGGTTTTTCTATGCTATATTGATATTTGGTTCTTAACATTCGACTATCACGCGATCTCTGCAACACCATTTCTCCTGAGATTTTTTATCCAAGGTGTACTTGATCTTAACAACAAGATCATTCATAATAGATATGATCCATTCTGACCTGGTGTTTCAACCTGTGGCTCTGATACCAATATGTAACATACCCATCCATCCACAGGCTTGGCTACACAACTTAATCTGACTGCAACACACCAAACCACCTATAGGTGAGGCACGTTGGAGTTCATGGACTCACTTCAAAGTGACTTATCTTAATTCAAATCACTTCTAAGTTAATTAAGAAACATGAAAACCATATGTGGAATAAAGATTCATGCCACGACATAAACTAATCCATGAATGATCATAACCATCAAACATGTTATTCTAAATATTAAATTCAAATATAAATAAATACATAGAGGAATAAATCATACACAAGTAAATAACCATAACAGAGAGCACTTATCTTTTCTGAAAACAAGACACCAACTGGTTGTAGAATAAGGAAATTCCACCCAACCATAGACATTGTTGTTCCAAGTCTTAGTAGCAGTGTCACCCCCAATCCAAGGCTATGAATCCACAAGGATGGTTCCAGAGTGTCACTCGGCTTCCTGAACCAGTCAGTAGTCAAGATATCATAGGACTCTCAGAACCCACAACAATCCAAGTAAACCATTTCTCTTCTACCCATCTTTCACAACCCAAGAGAATGGACCCCCTTCTCTACCACACAGTCCCTCAAGATTTCCATCTCTTTCCATGGCTCCAGTGTAGCTGGTCCAGAATCTCCATGCTGAGACTCTCAGGACTTGCATCTATGAGAAAAATTGAGCACAAACCAAAGAATCTCATATATGAAGGTCTTGATTCATGGTTGGAATACACCAACAGTCTCTACAATCAACAATACCATGGCTACTCTTCAACAGTTCATTTTATTTTCCCAAGCCAAGACACAAATGAGGAAAGATGAGTGGTGAAAGAATGAATTGAGTGAAATCCCAACGAAAGGTGTAAAGAATAAGCAATTGAGTGAATGAGTGAATGAGTGAGGGAGAATAAACCAACAGAAGAACATGAACGACAACCCCCCTAACAGAGTAAGGACGGGTTTATGTAATTCTTAGAATTAGGGAACCACTTGGCCTCCCCCCCCCCCAAGAAGCTCATCTAACTATTATTCTCCATTAAAACAATAATGGGAAAATAAAATAAAAAATAAATTCTTAGATCCATAAGCCCCGTCTCTTGTGGAATCATAGCTCTCTATAACTCTTGTCCTTGCCCGTATAGTAGCCAACAATGTATTTATTATTAATAAAGATCAAAACATTACATTTCCTAAGCACACTGGCCTCTTTCAATTTTTATGACACTCTATCCTTTCATGGATTAACAAAATACATTATTTAATACGAAGCTCAAAACCCAGGGTGTTACACGATGCCTCTTGAAAAATTCTATTTTTCCTTTCAACAACTCCATTTTGCTGAGTCGTTGGAGCATAAACGTGTCTTTTGATTCCATGTTTTTCACAAAACTCATTGAATTTGTTGGAAGTAAATTCCCCTCCATTGTTTGACCCAAAACACTAGATTTTTACAATAGTCCCATTTTCAGCGAGTGCTTTGAAAGATTTAAATTTTTCAAAAGCTTCTAATTTTTCTTTAAGAAAACACACCCAATTCATTCTAGTATAGTCATCAATGAATAAAATAAAATAGTATTCTCCTTGTATATTATTTGTTCTTGTTGGCTCACATAGGTTCGTATGAACAAGTTCTAATGGTTTTGAGGTAGAATATTGTTTTGTCTTGAATATTACTTTTGTCTGCTTCCCACGTTGGAAGATATTACAAACAGGTTTTGAAGGTTTTATAATTTTTGGAATACCTCTCACAACTTCTTTGTTTCTTAATTTTGCCAGAGTATCAAAAATTTTGTGTCCCATTCTTCTATGCCATAACCAATTTTCATCTATTTGCCTCATGCAACATATTTCTTCATTTTTTTGTATTTAAGATATAAACATCTCTTGGTGTCCTTGTTGCAGTAGCTACTAATTTCCTAGAGTCTTATTTTCTCATCTCACATTTTTTAGAGGAAAAAATGAGAATTTTTCCTTGATCACATTTTTGGCTCACATTAAGGAGATTAGGTTTCAATTTTCAACTAATAGGACATTTTCTGCTTTAGTTCTATCATTTCCCAAACTGACTATCCCCTTACCAAGTATTTTGACGGAGACATCATCTCCAAATGTAACCTTTCATTTCTTCTCCTTTTTTAAGCTAAGGAATTTGTTTTGATATCATGTCATATATTTTGAACATCCATTGTCGGCATACCATTGACTTATTTTATCTTTGGAATACAATGCTACCTTATAATTTGTTTCCTTTTGTTCTTTCTTCCATATTTTCTTATGTTTTTCTTTTAGAAAATTTGAAGTATTTGTCTTCATGGTAGATTCTAATAATTTGCAATTACTAGATTTATGACCATAATTGTTCCATTTGTAACATTCGATCGTGTAATCTAGTAGTGGAGAAAATGAAGTATAGTTTCTACTCCTTTGATTGCTACTAGACTTCTTGTTCCTATGGCCATATCCTTGAAAATTTTTATGATAGTTATTTTTATAAGATTTATAGTTTAATGCTTTATGCCCAAAATTATGACAAGAAAAACAATAGCCAAGAAAGAGTTGTTGCTACCTTTTTGGAGGAGTTCTTCTTGGAGTCGTATTTCTTCTGTACTCATTTATTTTTGGAGAGAGTGCAGATTTATCTTGAGTAGAGCCAGTGTTTATCTGGTTTTTTTCTCTTTTTAAGGAGCTTTGAAGGGCAGTTGCATGAGTCTTTGGATTTTTATAACTTTTATGTATTTCATATTTTAAGCCTTTATTAGCTTCCTTGTGATCATAACCCAATCCAACCTTATTGTTTCATGGTGTTTGACTGTTAAAGATGTCATCCAATATTTTTGAACTACTTTCAAACTTTGAAAGGTTTGTTCCTTTTTCAAGTTTCCTTCTTAGAAGAACTATTTCATCCTCTAATTTTTCACAGTTTTTTTCCTTGTCATTAGGCTGTTTAATTAAGATTTCTTCAATTCTTTTAACTTCTTGTAGTTGATTTTTTAAATCAGCAATGATTTGTTCTACTTACTTAATGCTTTTTGAAACCTCTTCTTCTCTTGTTTTTTGTTCTTCCTTATAATATAACAATTGTTCTTCTAATGTTTTGTTCTTCCTTTTATATCTTCTTAGTTCTTCAACGACACTAATGATTTCTCCTCAAGATCAAATTCTCTTTCAAATTCTAGAATTTCTTCATTTTCATAATTATTATCTTTAGTAGTATTAGTTTGAGTTTCTATTCCCATAAATAGAACCGCAGTATCATCTTATTCACTCATGTTAGATGAACTATTCTCTTCTTTAGAATAAAAGTTTTTATTTTTCTTATAGAATATATTTTTGTATTGGGATTTACTCTTTTTGTGTTCTTCTAATTGTAATATTTTTCATCATTACTATATTTTTCCTTGGGATAAAGACATTTGAAAGCAAAGTGTCCAATTTTTCCACAGTTGAAGCATAACATAGTTACCAACTTAATGATAGCTGTGACCTCAAAACGAGAACTCTAGCCCTTAAAACTCATATTTTTGCATAAAAAACATTAAAATCAACCCCAAAATAAAAAATTGGTGCTACCGGTAGCACCATTTTTTATAATTGGGTCAAAATTACAACTTTTTTCATGCATAGGCTTAAATGATAAAATAGTTGCTAAAAAAAACTTTAAAATCAACCCCCAAATAAAAAAGGGGTGCTACCGGCAACACAAATTTTTGTAACCGGGTCAAAATTACAACTTTTTTCAAGCATGGGCTTAAAGGATCAAATGGTTGCTCAAAAAAACTTTAAAATTAACCCCGAAATCAAAAAGTGGAGCTACTGATAGCACCAATTTTTCTAACCGGGTCAAAATTACAACTTTTTTCAAGCATGGCCTTAAAACATAAAATAGTTGCTTAGAAAAACCTTAAAATCAACACTTAAATAAAAATGTGACGCTACCTAAAGAAAAATGTATTTCCTAAACATTAAAATTACAACTAATTACGACCTAATTGAAACTATTGACTTGACAACAAATCCCTACACAAATAAAAAACCCAAAATTGGATCATAAATGGTCACTTGAAAATTTATTTACTAACTTTTTTTTTCTTAAATTTACATTAAAAATAAATATAGAGAAAGGAAAAAATCTTCACAAATATATTTGTTTTTAATGAAGACAAAAATACATTTAAAAAAATATATTCAAAACCCAAATTTAAAATAAAAATAAAAATTCCCCAACAATAATTTTAAAAACAAAAATAAGTTGTTTTGTTAAAAAGAAGAGCAAAAGGTCCCTTCAAACTTAAAAAAAGAAAAATAAAATGAGAAAAAAAAACTAAAAAATAATCAAAATTCAATAAAATATTTTAAAAAAACATCTAAAATAAAAATAAAAAAATAACAAAAACAATAATATTACCTAAGCTACAAATTTATTTAAATGTGTTTTTTGAAAATAAATATGTAACTATATAATATGTTAATATTGTTACAATGTTATAATATAACAATGTTATATTCTAGCATTGTTATATTATAACAATGTTATATTACAACATTTTTATAATATAACAATGTTCTATTATAACATTGTTATAATATAATAATATAACAATGTTACATTATAACATTGTTTATATTATATCAATGTTATATTATAGCATTATAAAATAAGTTTATGTTTTTTTTAGATATTTAAGAAATTGTTTTTGTGTATATTTTATTTTTTAAGGTTTTTGATATAAATTTTAATTTTTTTTATTGCAGTTTTAAGGTTTTTCATCTTATTTTTGTTATTTATTTTTTTTAATTTTGTATTAAAATTTTTGTGTTAGGCTTTTAAATTTGGGGTTTTTGTGTATATGTTTTTAATTTTGGAGGGTTTTCACCTTTTAAAATTTTTTTTGGCTATAATTTTAATTTTTTATCTTTTTCATACGTTTTCTCATTTTCTCTTTATATATATATATATATATATATATATATATATAATTTTATGGTTTTCTTTACCTTTTTAGTTTTTTAATTTTTTCTTTAATGGTTTTTTCTCATATAAATTTGTTTTTAAAATGTTTTTGTTTTTTAAATTTCAATTATGTTTGTTTTATTATTTTGTTTTAGTTTTTAATTGATAAAAAAAATGAATTATATTTTTTTGATAAATATTTAAAAATAGTGTTATTTAACTACAATTATTTACTATGTATTGAAGGTAACCAAAATGTATTAAAAATGATATTTTCCACTATATTTAAAATGTATGGAACCATAACTTAATTAAGGACACATAATTATATGAAAAATCTTAATTTTAAAAAAATAAATGGTGTACACCATTTTTAACATTGGATGAAGCATGGAAATATGATTAAAAACACCATTGAATAAAAAATAAAAATAAAAATAAAATAGAAAAATTTGAAAATAGATGAAAAAACACCGTTGAGAAAAAAAATAAAAATTGAACAATTTGAAAATAAATGAAAAAATGAACATTTAAAAAAACAAAGTGGAAACCTTATGTATTAGAAAATTTAAAATATAAAAAAACCACCTAAAATGGGAGGGGGTGCTACCTATAGCACAATTTTTAAAAATGGGGTAAAAAACTTGACCCCCCCAAAAACGAGAACTCTATAGAGTTCTCGTTAAGTTGGTAACTATGTTGCATTTGAAAGGTAACTTCCCTTTGAATTTTCTAGATCCTTTCTTAAGTTTCTTAATTAAGTTTTCTTCTTCCTCATCAGATTTGTTTTAGTCTCTTTCATTCGATACATGTTCATGGTTTTTAGTTCCTTTCGATATTGTGAAGGTTTTTCGTGTCCTATTCTCATTTCACAGGCTATGATAATCCCATTTAGTTCATCCATTGTGATTTTGTCAAGACTCTCTTGATATTCCAAGGTAAATACTTTGGGATCATATTTCATTTGGAGTGATCTTAGTATGTTTTAAAATACTTCGGTGTCTAGTCGGTTGTCTCATGCATGCATTTCGACCTCTTGTTGGTTGAATTGTTGTTGCTATCTTTGACTTCGAATTTGACTTTACCGAATCGACTTCCTCGACCTTCAACTTGTTGTCAATCTGCCTCTACTTCGACCATCAGTCGATTCACCTCGACTAGAATTTCACTGCAAAGAATATAACAACCCAACATTCTCCCACTTGTTGTCTTCTTTGCTGAAACAAGAGATTCCTAAAATTTCACTCACAAACCCAAGGAAACAATTCCCATTTCCTCTCTGCACCAAGAGAAATTCACAACATTGATAGACTTGGTCAACGAGTCTGTTATGTTTTCCAATGTGTCTACTTTCTCTAATAGCACCTTGTTACTTCTGCCATATCCCTTATGAAATGGTATTGTACATCAATGTGCTTAGTATTTGAATGATAAGGAGGGTTCTTTGCTAGAAATATTGTCCTTTGAATATCACAATTCACCTTCATAGCTCTCTACCCAAATTTGATTCATGAACACAGCCTTTTAATCCTTACCGCTTCTTTTCTTCCATGAGTGGGCGTCATGTATTCAGATTTTGTTGTCGACAAGGCTATGACCACCTATCACTTACTCATCCAACTTATTGTTACACTGAACATATTGAAGACATATCTGTTGGTCGGCCTCCATTGATCTAGATCTCTAGCCTAATCGGCATCGACAAAGACATGTACATCTAGTTTACCACTGTCACCTCTAGGTATTCCTTGGTAGCATATAGCATAGTCCTTTGTGACACAAAATTACATGAATACTATCTTGAAAATTTTCCAGTGCTCCTTTCCATGTGTCGATATATACCTGCTCAACACTCCCACTGCATGGGAAATATTTGGTTGAGTGTAGACCATTGAATACATTAGACAACCAACAACAATTGCATAGGAAACATGTGCCATGTTCTCTATATCTTCCTGTGTATTTGGACACAGCTAAAAAATAATCCTTTCTCCTAGTGGAATTGGCACCTTCATCGGTTTGTAATCCTGCATGTTGAATCGTTTCAAAACTATTTCAATACATTTCATCTGATTCAACCAAAGATTTCTATTGGCTCGATCTCCCTTAATATCCATTCCAAGAATGAAGTTAGCTGCATCGATATACTTCATGTCGAACTTTGAGGTTAGTTTTTTCTTCACCTCCTTTATTGCATCCATGTTGTTTCCAATCAACAAGATGCCATTGACATACAAAGATACATATATGAAATGCCCACCTTCTTCCTTGAAATATTTGCAATGATCATCTTTGTTTCTCACAAATCCCAAATTAAGGATGTACGTGTCAAACTTCTGGTACCATATTCTTGGTGATTTCTTTAGACCATAAAGGGATCTTTTGAGTTTGCAAACAACTCTTGTTTTCCCTTTACTACAAATCCTTCAGGTTGTTTCATGTAGATTTCTTCTTTGAGGTCCCCATCTAGGAATGTTATCTTCACATCCATTTGTTCTATATCTAGATTGAATGTTGCAGCCAGAGACATTAGTACTCTAATGGAAGTTATTTTTTCAATGGGAGACAAAATCTCACCGAAGTTGATTCCCTCGACTTGCGAATATCCTTTCGCTACCATTTGAGCTTTGAACTTCTCGACTTGTCCTACGACATTCATATTTTTCTTGAATGCCCACTTTCTACCGACGAGCTTTCTTCTGCTAGGTAACTTGACTAAATCCCATGTAGTATTCTTGTACAAGGATTCCATATCTTCAACCATGGAATCCTTACAGAGTTTACCCTATGTCAAGTCAACTGCCTCACTGACTGACTTGGGATCATCATCGATGGAAGTTAATACAAATGCGGAACAGAAGTCGAGAGGACTATACCTCTCAACTAGTTTTCTTATTATTTCTGACCTCCTTACCACCAGAGTCAATTGTTCCACCTTTACCTCATATTTAGTCGACTCATCTGAATCATCTTCTTAATTCCTTAGTTCAAACCGCACCATATCAGGATTATTCTCAGTCTAAAAAAATTCCTCAGGCTCATATTTACCTCCGACTTCTCTAAAGACCACATCTCAAATGTACACTTTCCTCCTTGATGCAATATCCCAGGGCTTATATATTTTCATAACTTATTTGTGTCTGATGAAAATACATTTGACTGCCTTCTTCTCCAACTTTCTCCTATTTTCCTTGGGAACACGTAGAAATGCATCATAGCCAAACACCTTGATATGTGTTACCAAAGTCTTACTACCTGACCATACCTCATTTGGAGTCGTGTTGAATAGCGCCGATGAAGGAGACATATTCACCATATATCTTGCAGTCTCAGCTACCTCTACCCAAAATTATTGTGCGAGCCTAGCACCACTGAGCATGATCCTTTCCTTATACATCAATGCTCTATTCATTCTCTTGACAAATCAATTTTGTTGTGGGGTATATTGTGTGGTATTTTGACATGCTATGCCACACTACTTACAAAAATGATCAAAATCCTTTTCATATAATTCACCACTATTTTCAGTCCTCAACACTTTAATCCTCTTCTCTGTTTGGTTTTCCTAAAGAGATTTAAACTCCCTAAATCTCTCGAAAACCTCTAGTTTCTTCCTTGGGAAATATATCAATGTCTTCATGGAAAAATCATCTATGAAGGAGACATAATATATGGATCCACTATGTGAAGGCACTATAACCCGAACAAACACATTACTTTGCACCAGTTCTAGAATCCCATTTTCCCATGTCAATCCAGATGGGAACCTCACCCAACTTTGTTTCCCATATATGCAATGTTCAAAAAAGTCGACTTCTAACCCATGTTGAGGAAAACCTTCGACTATACCTTTGCTTTACATATCTTGAAGTCCTTTTTCTTCAATGTGTCCCATTCTCTCATTCCATAACCTAGTCAGGTCGAGTTCATCATGTCTTGTTGAGTCAATTTGAATCGAATTGGATTGATTAGATTCGAGTTCTATCGACATCAATTTGAGTCGAGTTGAATTTGATTTGATTTTAGGATCAATGATGTTGTTGCATCCTATCAAGTCCACATTCCCTAACAACTTGTACATGGTACCAATCTAAACTCCTTTCATTAAGACAATCGCACCTCTGACCATCTTATGTGAATACCTCTAAAACAGAGTATGCAGACCTACATCACTCATATTACTAACATATATCATGTTTCTTACCAAACCCATAATGTGAAGCACACGGGGAAGGGTTATTTTCCTCCCATCCAGTAGTGTCAATCAGACTCTTCCCCGTCCGACAATTCTGGTTGTCGAGTCCTCCCCCAAGAAAACATCACCCCTATCATATTTTTAATATTCACAGAAACATTCTTTATGTGGTGTCATATGATAGGAGTCTTCTGATTCAATCAATAAAACATCTTGATCTGACTGTGTACTAGTCGAAGCCAGGTACACATCACTGCCCTTCTCTGAGGTCGTCTTCCTCTCAGTTGATTACTTCTCGTCAAATCTAGCAATTCCTTTTGTTACCTTCGAATTACAGTACTTTTATAATTCCCAACTTTACCGCATTTCCATCATCTTCCCATTGATTGAACCGGGGATTTAGATCTACCCTTCGACTTATACTTTCTACCAGAGAAGTTGCCTTTATCTTTGTCTATGGGTCGACCTCTCACTACTAGAGTATCTTTGGTCGATCCTTCCATGTTATTTCTTCTTGTTGGATCATGTTGTCATTGATGCCAATGGTTTGATTGATTGATGTCAAAGGATTGATTGATTGATGATTGATGTAATATAATATGTATTTTCCTTGATGAGAATGCATAGATGAAGATGGATCAATGAGTTGTCATTGATACATGATGAACATGGATCGATGTG
>JASDQU010384519.1:0-11060 GCA_032191745.1 Picea mariana | reverse complement strand
GAAAAGAACAAGACCATCAGATCACCAAGAATGTGGACCGTTGATCTGAGCTCCATCTCGGAGATTCGCCTATCGCGACTTGGAGAGGCAAGAAACATAACCACCGAAATCGTGATATGCGAAATCGCGATTTAATCGCAGCTGTCAGATCAAGGTGTGATCTGGACCGTTGATCCAACTCCATTTCGGAGTTTCGCGAATCGCGACTTGGAGAAGCAAGAAACATAACCACAAGAACGTCGAAATCGTGATATGTGAAATCGCGATATGCTCTGAGTTGTTGAATCAAGATCAGATCTGAACCGTCGAATCATAGGACAAGTGGCAAGCGATTAGAATTTTTCTAACTTGGAGTCAATGGAGCATGATGTGGAAACTCGTGAAATATGAAGCACATTTTTGGCACAGCCTATGGTCACCGTCGGTGCTCACGAGGAGGGAAGGAGTCAGTTCAGATAAGTTCCATTTCGGAGTTTCAGGGATCGCGACTTGGAGAGTCGAGATGCCTCATCTCCAGATTCACAAAATGCGAAATTGCAAAAGCGCTTTATGCATCAGCACGTGGTCACAGCCATTGAGCACATCAATGAAAAATGGAGGAAGAAGCTAGAGGTGCTAAGCTTCACCACAAGGATCCCGAAATGTCGAATTACGAAATGGAAAAATAGGCACAAGATTCTTTATTCTTAATCCAACAGTTCAAGTGAGTTTGAATATGATCGGAGGGCTACTATTCCATCTCATAGTTAATTGATCAGTTACAAATCTGTTAGCTAAATTGAGTCATGATTCTTGATCGGTTGGTGTTTCAGTTGCTTAGACGGTTTTATTTTGCCTAAGAATATGCGAAGTGTAACTGTTGTGGGTGTGGTGCATAAAAGAAAAAGATACAGACTATGTATGGTTGGTTGTTCTGGACGAAAAATGAATTAAACTGTAAGAAAGGGAAAATCATAGGATGCGCAGTGTGAGACTGAAAATATGCGTAGTGTGAAACTGAAAATATGCACAGTGTGAGATAAAACTCAGAGAAGAGTAACAGATGAGGAAAAGACTTGAAGCAGAGCAGAATGACAGAACAAGTTGAAGTAGAGAAGAATTGCAGAACAAACAAAGGAAGAGAAGAATTGCAGAACAGTTAGAAGAAGACCAGATTTACAGAACAGAGAAGAAGTGGTAAGAATCGATTTATCTGTGTAGTTGGTTGTTTAATTATTCATTTATATTCCAGGGTGGTTGGGAGGTGCTAGGGAGGATTGTTGTCCTCNACAGGGAGTTGTAGCTTCCATTTGGTTGCAGCTAGAGAAACCAGGGTGGCAGGGTGGTGCAAGGGAGAACAAGTGTTCTCTATTATACAGGTTGGAGCCTGTGTAATTGGAAGTTGGTGCTTCCATCCAGTTGGTGCTGGAACATTAAGGGAGTTGGTGCTTCCTTCTAGTGGGTGCTAGAGAAACCAGAGAGTTGGTGCTCTTAAACAAATTGGAGCTTGTAAAACAGAGGTAGTAGCCTCACATTGAGTTGGTGCTCAATTATAGATGATGTACAAAACTTAAAAGACTGCCTATCATTTCGAAGAATTATCATCTATATGTTGTATAATATTGATAGTCACTTAAAGAAAATTTAAGAATAGTTTAATAGATTTATTATTGTGTAAGCACAGTAACAATTGATTCACACCTCTGAATCAGGAAGATAATCAGGCTCCACAACCAACGCTAACCCTGTAGGGTAGGTTGGGAAGGTAGTATATTAGGTGATTCTTGTGATTATACTTATGATTCTTGTGATTATCCTTATGATCCTTATGATTCGTTATGTTATCTTATGTTTTCTCGATGTTATCTAATGATGGTCCTTATGCGATGCGTTGAACATTTAAGATTTTTACTGTTATGCATTGATATTAATTGTAGAATGCAATGATGTTGGGTTTTTATTAATTAATGTGTTAATACAGCGATATGAGTGGCGTGGTTCATGATGATGATGTGTCTGCATTGTGTCGTAATTGATGGTTAATGCATTGATATTGTTTTGTTAATACATGTGAAAGTTGTGTCGATGATGTTAATATTTATTATGATGTTTTAATTTCCTAATGCAACAATAAAATAAAATAAAATTACATGTTGTACGTCATTTTTGTTTTCATAATGGCACGGGCCATTACATATGGTATCAGAGCAAGTTCCACCCCGTGAATTGCAATCATTACACCTTCCACTGTGAAAATACTTGATTTTAATTTATCACTAATTAATTTTAATTGTATTCGTGCAGGTAATCATGGTTAGAGGATGTCGTGGAGGCAGATGATGTGGTGCTAGGAAAGGATGCATGACGCCTCTAGTAGCATCCACGCCAGAGGGGTCTAACCCCCAAGGATAAGAACAAGTCGTCTGACATGAACCAATAGTTGTGGGGGTTGAGGTTGGGTTAATGAGGTCCTTTCAGAGGATGTCAAAGGCCTTGATTAGTCATCTAGATAGAGATGAGGCCAGGGAGTTGTCACACCCTGAGGTTCCACCGCGTGCCCCAGCTGGTACTAGTATCTTTCACCAAGAACACAAGAAGGTCAAGTTTCCCAATTTATTTGGTGCCACGGACGACACAGCCGCTGAGGCCTGGTTAGAGAATATGGTGATGTGCTTTTCACTTCGGGATCATACCTCCAACATCAAGGTCCACATGGAGGTATTTAAAATGAATGGGAGTGCTCTTCTATGGTGGAAGATGCTCCCGCCACAACTGAACATGGTCATCGAAGATGTGTCATGGCAACTATTTGAGGAGAAGTTCCGGGAGAGGTATATGTCTGAGGAATTCATTGAGCATCAACTCAATGAGTTCAACGCCTTACGATAGGGTGGTCATACGATGCCCAAGTACGAGGCTTGTTTCTTGGAGCTACTTCAGTATGCTTTGCATCTAAACACCAAGAAGCTTAAGGTCATCAAGTTCGTGTTCGACTTTAATGTCAGCATTCGTGTGAAAGTGAGGATTTTAGTTCCTCATACGTTGCCCGATGTTGTTCAGAAGGCTCTCATATCTGAGGAAGAGATGATCAACAGGGGTAAGAGAAATACTCCTATGAGACCAATGGGACAAGCAACATCTACTGCGCAATAGCATCAGACACCAGCTAAACATCCACTAAGGTATCAAGGCACTCTGAGAGGATCCACATTCACGACACCATGACGACCGATGCCTCAGCAACGAAATCCTTACCGAGGACCACAGCACCAACAATAACATTGACCGCAGCAACAACATTTTAGGCCTATTCAGTAGAACAGACCAGGGTTTTAGGCTGGTGGGCCATCAGCTTCTACTTCGGGGACCAGGAGTACTGGACCAAAGACCAGATGATGCACATGTGGAGATACACATTACCAGCGTGATTGTTTGGTTGAGAGGGTTAGAGAAACTAGGATAGTCGGACACAGTACCGTAGGAGATTTGGGCAAGGCCCGTCAAATTCATGCAGTGGTGAATAACTGTCAAGCCGAGCACTAGTCTACTGTGCTCGAGACGTCAGGTACCATCGCTGACTAGACCTTTAGTATTTTGATAGATCCAAGTTCTACAAATATTTTTATTTCTAGTGTAGCACTAAAAATAATTAAGGTAAAAGCAGTCGAACCGAACGAGTTTAGCTATGTGGAAATGGCTTTGGGAGCCAAGTAGAAGGTTGGAGTAAAGGTTACAGACTATAGCCTTAACCTGGGATATTTTGTTACGAAAGCCAACATGTACGTCACGATCTTAGGATCTTATGACGTCGTGATCAGTATGAATTGGTTGGATTCGCATGAGGCGATACTCAACGGTAAGATGAAATGGTTGAGTTTGTTCGATGATGAGGGACAGAGATGTGTGATTGTAGGAAGGAATCATGGATTTTCCCTAAGGTTCATCTCTTCCCTACATCTTCAGAAGATCTTGTGCAAGGGGTGCAAGCTATATGTGATCCTTGCGTTCAACGAAAAGAGCATGGAGGAAGGACTAAAAAACCTTTTGGTAGCATGAGAGTTTGCGGACGTATTCCTGGAGGATTTACCAGGGTTGTCACCTAAGAGGGAATTGGAATTTTCCATCGAACTAAAACCGAGAACTGAACCGATAGCAAGAATGTCTTATCGGATGTCGACCACTGAGTTACAAGAGTTGAAAATGCAACTGAAGGAGTTTCTATACCTAGGACTTATACGTCCAAGTGTGTCTCCTTGGGGTGCACTTTTTATTTTCATATGGAAGAAGGATGGGTCATGGAGACTCTGCATTGACTACCGTCAATTGAACAAGGAAACGATCAAGAACCAGTATCCATTTCCAAGAATTGACAATCTGTTTAATCAGATGAAGGGCGCGATGGTGTTTTGAATATCGACTTGAGATCATGGTATCACCAGTTACGAATAAAAGAGGAAGAAATTCCTAATACTACATTCAATACGAGGTTTGAACATTACGAGTTTACCATTTCATTGTTTGAACTGACAAACGCCCCAGGGGTATTCATGAGCTTGATGAATGGGGTGTTCTGCGAATACTTGGACAAGTTTGTTCAAGTATTCATTGACAATATTTTGATATATTTTCGGACGATGGAAGAACATGACGAACATTCGTGCTTTCTATTGCAGTGTTTATGAGAGAACAAATTGTATGGGAAACTGTCGAAATGCTCCTTTTATCAATCGAAGATTCATTATTTAGAAAATGTCATCTCCGACGAAGGTATCGTTGTGGATCCAATGAAGTTAGAGGCTATTATGTAATGGCCTGCACCAACGAACGTACCCGAAGTATGCAGCTTCATGGGTTTAGCGGGATATTATCGACGGTTCGTCGAAGGTTTTTCGAAGATAGAAAATCCGATTACGGAATTGTAGAAGAAGAACAATAAGTTTGTGTGGACCGAGAAATGCACGGAATCATTTCGACGGCTCAAGGAGTTGTTGATGAAAACAACGATACTAAAGGTCCCTGACATGGAAAAATATTTATTGGTATGCACAGACGCATCCAAGGAAGGCTTAGGCAGTCGAGTGATCGCTTACATCTCGAGGAAGTTAAGAAAGCATGAGGAGATCTATGCGGTGCATGAATTGGAGTTATTAGCCATTGTGTATACCCTAAGATTGGATGGAAATTCGAGCTGAAAATAGTCTATTGTGATTTGCAGCACATTTTTATGCAAAGTGACTTGAACGTGCGACAAAGGCGTTGGTCGGAACTACTTCGCGAATACGATTTTGAGATTACCTACATAAAAGGAACAATGAATAGAGTGGCTGATGCGTTGAGTCGTAGACCAGGCATATTTTTGGTGATACCTCTTCAGACGAATCTACATGAAAATATTCTAACTATACAATGCGACGATGACTGGTATAAAGAGGTTAAGGAATTTATCATACAAGACACCATGTTGGTACCAAAATTTGAGGGATTTATTATGGACAACGACATATTAATGAGATATAATAATTGGATTTATGTAATTCCTAACGACGAGTTGAGAAAGTTGATCTTAAAGGAAGCTCATAGAGCAGTGTACATGGATCATCCAGGAGTCACGAAGATGAGGGCATGCCTTAAAACCTTATTCTTTTGGAAATAAATGAAGGTGGACATAGTCAACTATGTGGTGATATGTCTAGAATGTCAGCAAGTGAAAGTTGAACATAGACATTCGGTAAGATTACTACAGCCACACGTTATTCCAGAATCGAAATGGGAGGTCATTTCAATGGACTTCATTGTTGGATTGTCGCTGACGACAAGGAGGCAGGACTCGATTTTCGATTTTCGTGGTAGTTGATACTCTGACGAAGAGTGCACATTTTATCCATGTGTGTACAATGTATCAAGTGCTAGACATAGCTAGAGTTTTATCAGTGAGATAGTGAGACTACATGGCGTGCCTAAGAGGATCATATCTAATTTTGGATCGGTGTTTACAGGACGATTTTGGACTAGTTTCCAAGAGTCCCTGGGAACCCAACTTAAATTTAGTACCACATATCACCTGGACACAGATGGGCAAATGGAACGAACGAACCAAATCTTGGAGGATATGTTTCGTATGTACGTGATGTACCAACAAAAGCATTGGGAGGAGTTCTTGCCACTGGTAGAGTTTGCATACAACAGTAGCTATCAAAACACCATTAAGATGGCGCCTTTCGAGTTTCTTTACAAGTGATTGTGTCAGACGCCTTTGAGTTGGCATCGGCTTGGGATAGGGTCCTATTAGGACCAGAAACGGTCCAAGAAATGGAAGAGAAAATGAAAATGATAAGACAAAGGATCAAGGAAGCGCAAGATCAACAGAAGAGTTATGTCGATGCACATCGCTCTGACCGTAATTATGAAGTTGGCGATCGAGTCGTCTTGCGAGTGAAACCGCAGAAGAGTTCAATCAAGTTTGCAAAGGGTGCTAAACTCTCTCCTAGGTTCATGGGACATTTTGAAGTTGTGGAAAGGAAGGGTCTTGTGGCCTATCAACTAGTCTTTCTTGATTATTTGAGGCATATGCACGATGTTTTCATGTATCTGTCTTGAGACATTATGTTTGTGGTCCTACACATGTGATTGACATGAGTTCTTTGAAAGTATTAGATGAGGGTGCGCTCACGGTAGAGCCAATACGCATTCTAGACCATCGCATTCGACAGCTACGACGTGAAAATTTTGATCAGGTCAAGGTCTAGTGGGACAATTATAGTCCACACTCAGCTACCTGGGAGGACGCATATGATATACGTCAGCAGTTTCCATTTTTGTTTGATAGCTAGACATTTAGATATTGTCAGATACTTTATTTCTACACTTGTATACTGTGAAACTTCAGGACAAAGTTTAAAACAAGAGGGGGTGTATGTAACATCTTACTCCTATGCGCACCTGATGTGACTTATTCCTTGAGGACACTTGCATGCAAGTGATCCAAATCATTATATGAGTGTCTTCTTTGTTTATGGATTATGATGATGAGATTGTGGATTATGATGATATGTTATGTTATTTATGTATAGACAAGTTCTATTGACTATTTTCTCCTCAGTGTGCAGGACTCTTTACGGATTGAGGATTTTGATGGCATCGATGGACCTCCTTGGACTTTGGATCAAGTTAGGGAGTGGACCGTATATGATTTTGGTACTTTTGTTTATGCATATGTGATCAATGATTGGGTATAATATGATGTTGTTTATGGATCGTTGACCTGTTTTGTTGATGGATGCATGCTAACGATTGCTTTCTAATCAGACTCACATTAGTTGTAAAATGGACATGCACAACAACCATATATATTGAGGGAGAGGTGTGGCACCAGCCCTACCATAGCCTACTATCACTCTAGTCGTGGCTCGAACTGTAGGTTAACGATTACCTAGTTCGAGAGATCCATGATGTCATGAGGGCAGACTAAGACAGTCGATCACGATGATTCTAAGGGGCGCACAATAAGCTAAGGTCCTTATTCCTTAGACGCCCTTAGTCTCCCACAAGGTCACCTGATGGAGTATTGACTCCAAGGGTTGGACATCTACCAAAATCAGTCAAAAGGAAAGTGGCACCCTTGGAGCACGTAGTGCGTCTTGAAGGGAACATCGCATAATTGAAACATGAATAAAGGCAAGCAGCACCCTTGGAGCACGTAGTGCATCCTGAAGGGCACGTCATGATTTTTAACACTGGTGAGTCAATGAGCCTAGGTTCCTAGAAAACAAAATTTTATTTTGACGTGGTCATCCTTAAAATAAATGTTGAATGAGTAAATTGTATTAATTATAAATTCCCTAAAAAAATTAAAATGATAAGCCTAATTGAAATTAAATCCTAGGTCTAAATATGGTAAGAGGACTAAAAACTAATTAATAAATTAATAAAAGGGGGATGAAGAAAAAAAAAATCAAATTAAGAATTTAAGAGGGAAATAATTTATCTAAGAATTAAATGTTTTTTATGTGCAAAACATGCTAATTTAGAACTTAGACAAAAAGGGGAATTTAATGCAAAAAGGAATGTGGAACATAGAAAGGAACGTAGTCTAGAGAACTTTCCCAATTTAAAATTCAACTAAGCTTTAATAAAGGCGTCATTCATTAAGGTAATTGAGGAAATGAAGGGACAGCAAAGAGCAGTTTTAGGAATGCTTTTAGGTGGGTGAGAGAAATTGGCAAATTAATTTAATTCATTAAATGAAATTATGGTATAACTAAGGGATCGGGTGACAAGTGTACGGGGGAGAATATTTCCTAATAAAAATTTAATAAAAATAATTTAACGTGCATTGGGAAAGTGGTCACTAAAAGAATTCTATAAAAGTAATGGCACAAGGGAGGAAAAGATCACGACTGGTATGCGTAAGGTTATGATGTCGTATTTTTCTTGACCGATTTTTCTTGTGGGAGTTGGGATACGTAGCTCGAATATAGAGTGGTAGCTCAACCTTGTGAGGCGAGCTGGGAGCTAACTTTCTCTAGTTTGTGTGCGTGGCCCCTTTGCGGCTTGGGGGGCTCAAGGGGAGGAAGAGTACCCTTAGAATTGGCTGGAAGGTACCAATGATGTCTCAGTTATTAGCAAGCAGAAGCAAGGAGGATTGCCAGCAACCGAAGAACATCAACAAGCCACTGAATGGTTACGCCACCGGAAGATTAAAATTTGTTTTATTATCGTTTATGTCTCATTGATCACATTTTTAAATTTTAGTAGCCACAAGAAGGCAAAGGAGATATTGTATCGTTAACATCTCTTGGATTGATCAGCCTTTAGTGCTTGAACCCTTTTTTTTAAATCCCTGGCTCAACATTTTATTAAAACGTTGCGTTAATCCTTGTGTAACAGTACGCCCACTTGAGAATTCTTGGGCCGTACTTTTTATGGCTCCATCTCTGTGTGTTGAAAGGGAAATTTTCTCCTAGCAATGTGGTTCTCCGGGCATTGATCCTTGGTGTCCTTTTCCCTTTGGAAAAGAATTTTTTTTGCTCAGCCATTTGTAATTGTTGTATCCACTGAGTTCGTTTATGAATTCCTTTTCGTTGCTTAATTTCTCTGTGTTTGGTCTTCACATCGTGATCCAGGTGGATATCGGTGGCCACCCACCTTTTCCAACTAGCTCAAAACAGTTCTCTGAAAATTTTGGTAATTTACTATTTTTTGCAGTTTTTCGGGTCCTAAACTTTCGAAGCCGTTTTGAGGCCCTAAACGACGTTTTTTGGCCATCAAACATCCGGAGAATATGATTCCGGCGAATATGAGTCTGTTTCGGAATTGATATTCTTTGTCAACAATTGTAGTCTTTGGATAGATATTTATAACAATGTATCGAGCACCCCAAATGGAGATCGTAAGCAAAAGTTACACCCCCAGGAAGTTGACGTATCAACTACCCCCATCGAGCCCCGCAAACCTTTTGGCTATTCATCTTTCAGGTTTTGGATTTTACTTATGTTAAAAAGGTCTTTGGAGCCTCATTGTAATAATCATCTTCTTGTGAATGCGAGTAGCGAACACATCTCTTCGCAAAGATAAGTTGCCACCAACCTAGAGAGTTTTTTTTACAGTTTTTGTACACTTTCTCTCATTAATATAAAATTGTGTATCACTGTATCTCTTTGTTTATGGTTACATATCTGATACATTTCTATTATATTATTTGATATCTGAGATATCTCGGTACATTGCTTTATTATATCTCCGCTCTCATTTCATGCCGAAAATAATCTGGATCACATCGTGAGTTGGTAACCCCCTTTCAGCATTTACTCTGCATTCACTCTCTGCATTTTGCTCCACGTTGTGCATTTACCCATGCCGTCCTTCACCCATCCCTTAGCTCTTATTTTTTCCTGAAAACGATTTACTTTGCGTTTCTTTTCTTGCTTCACGAAGCTCTTATAATCCTTAAGGAACTGTTGGTTTTTCACTCGGCCGTTTCGGTTAAGTTTCCCAACGTATCCATGCTACGTTCAGTGGATAGAACCTTCAATTTCCAGCGATTTTGGGGGCCTTTTGAACTCAGCAAGTCATTTGTTGGCCAGGCGAATTCTTGCCTCTCTACAGCGGGATTGACCTTTGATGCTCCTCGTTGTTTTTGTGTGTTTTTCCACTCAGCCTTTCATTTTACCATGCATAAAAGAATGCATAAAATTATGTTGTTGATAATTTTGTTTACCATGCACGATAATGTCTATCATAGTAATTGAAGTTGTCGCACCACAAATGATGGATAGTTGCTCTTGTGCACTGAAATTGCAGTGTCGACGAGTGATATAGTAATAGATTGAATGCGCACATCGAGTTAAATGGATGACGCTTTTGCACCCGAGCTTAATTTGATGCATGTTGAATTCATGGTTTAGATTTCCTTGTGCATTACATGTTGATGATGAGATGATTTAGAAGTTAGATTTCTCGCGCACGTAATTTATAGTGTAAGTAATTGATATTAGACCCTTGACACCTCGCATGCAGTGAAACCTTGATGTAAAGACTGATATTAGAGACATTAGACTACTTGCACGTAATGAATTTATGATAGTGAATGATTGTTAGAACTTAGATCCTTTGCGTAACGATTTAATTGATGATATTCCCGCACCTCAACTCAAGGCAATGTATAATTTTATGTATGTGATCAGATTTCCTTACGCAAAAAATGAATACAATCGTTTACCTTGCGCCTTCTCTTATTTGTCATATGATGGATCAACAACCTTTACTTGCATCATCAAATGTATTAATGAAAGAGGGACTAACAACTTTTATTTACGCCATTAAATTTATTAATGATAGTTATAGATGTTAGACTTTTGGTGCCTTGGATTTAATATGGTCTATTATGTGTTGTGTGAATGCTTACCTGGTGCCTTGATTAAATGATGTTTAGGATTGATGGATTGATGTGATCGATGGTCGTAGACTATGCTGATTTATCTAGTTTCTTGGATTGATTGCATTAGTGGGATGTAGACACCTCCTTGTTCCTCAAAACAGTCTCCAGCCCTGAGACCTTAAATGGTTAAAATCAATTGGAACCT
>JASDQU010384515.1:919-10965 GCA_032191745.1 Picea mariana | reverse complement strand
CAGTATGAGATCTGATACATGATCATAATCTATTGAAATAATTGATTGGTCCTCCTTCAATTGGGATAATTCCATAGTTATACGTTGACCAATGGGGAGATACATGATCCCATCTATCAACCCAGTTTGTCGATTCACAATCATCCCATTCATTACTACCACATGGACCACAGAAGAAAGAGAGTTTTCTCGTCCATATTTCAACTATTGCATTGTCTGATGTTCTAACTGAATGGAATCTATGAGTGCCCTGGATGTTTTTCATTCATACAAATGTGATCGATCTACATATACCACCTCCAAAAAATATCTATGTACATGTACTTTCTTGTGTTATTGGTCTTCACGGGTTCATGCTCCCTCTCCCATTACTGAAGAACATTATTCAATAATGGATTTTTCATCTCAAATGAGGGAAGTAGTTGTGAACTTCATTTATTTCTTTTGTAACACTTTTTTTATGCATGCACCTGCTCCATCATGCTCCCCTTTCCCATGCTTAGACTCAAAATAGTTCCAAATGTGTGATACCTTTAGTTTTTTGTGCAACGTACACAACCATTGAAATACATGAGCATTTTTTAATTGGCCTACGCAACCATCTGACCAAATCTGATGTTGATCCATCTGTTTGTTCTTCTCCTTAAGGTGATTGTAGAACAACATAAAACAATGTTGTACATACTCTAAGTCATGGCACCGATCATCGCTTATGTAGAAGTGATACTCTTTCAGTGTAAATCTCTTTTTTTCATTACTATCTAATCCATGTCTGTATGTGATATGTACCATTATGTTGACCTTCTCTAAGTGATAATATTGTCTTTGAATCTCATTTTTTGGTTGAAAAGTGTATTTCTCAGCAAAATCAACCATTGATAACATAGTACCAACAAGAAATGTATATGTGCATATTCTAAAATGCTCGTCCTTCCATCGAGCCACATGGACATGTTGAACACAATGTCATGTATTTTCGATGGAGTCCTTCATGAAGTCGCAAACTCGTACTTGGAAAGTAACCAATTGTATCTTTTTTCTTTCCTATCCTCCATCAATATCATATTTCACATATTTAAAGCTTTGCAAGGCAACCTCCTTCCTCCCCAATTTATATTGATCACTTACATGGATGCACTTGCTCAGTAATGTCATTCCATTGCACCTAGGGCATGTCCCATATAAGCATGTTTTTTGATAAAATGTAAAACCCTTTGCCTTTGTACACAATATGTTTTGAATACAGTTTCTATATGATGGTGGTGGAAATACAACTGGGCATTTCTGCAAAAGAGTGTTATGCAAAACTGNTGTCATAATAATAACCATACTCAATTTGATATATACAAAAACATGTGTTACGAATTGTGTTTATTAGAACATACCAACGCCTTGCACTTATGGAAAGATATTTGGCCTAAGTTAAGTGCACTATGTAGTGTTCTAAATCTCTCATACAATTTTATCTGTGTAATGTCAAGAAAGTGTTTCATATGGGGTTCACGGTCCTTATATCCCCTTCTCAATTTTAATACATATTTTTGGTTGGAAGAAGGCCTTGTGTTCTCTTGCTAGAGATCTTGAAATAGTCCCTTAACCGCTCCAATTAACTTCATGTCAAAACGAGGTAGCCTACCAGTGAAGACCTGAAAATATATTAGCCCCCCTATGTCGAAGCTACCTCGTCTATGAGAATAATTTCTAAGGGTTTTGACATTGCATTTCAAGAGGTGAGAGGTTTGTTCTAGAAAACAATGTTTTCTTGTGATCTTCCTAATAATTTATTGTGACAAGACACGTAGAGATACATTTCGGTCTTTAGAACGATATTTCTTACCAATTATTTGAAAATAATCTACAAGGTTTCTAACAATCTGATGACTTATTTCTACACTTTTGACTATTTTAATGCCTAAAATTCTCCTGACAACAATCAAACTTCAATATTTTAACAAAGCTAAAAATATTTGACATTTAGCAGCATCATATTTTGGTTCAAAATATTATTTAATGATTTTATAAGAGTGATAACAAATAGTACGGTTAGACAACTTACCTTCAAGTCATGTTAGACCACTTTCATCGACCGAAATGTGTTTAGGATTTATTTTCTGCAAGGTGCTCAATCTAAGTAGGGATAATGAACCCTTATTCTAGCACTCTTCACCTCCCTAATGTGGAGTTAACAATGTTCTAGTTCTTTCCCCCTCAATCATTGGAGGATCAACTGTGGGAGGAGAGTGGACATGGGATTGACTATTTTCTTGAACATTTGACTATCCAACAAGAGATTGTACCACATGAACTTATTCACCACAATATTGTACACCAGTTGCTTCTCTAATTTCATCCATTGTGTAATCATCTCCAAGCAAATCCTCCATCATATGGTCATGCACAACAAGTTGTCTTGATGAGACAATAGATGGATTTCTCTCTAATGAACTCTTGCACTTTTCTGGTGATGGAGGAGAAACAATAGCGGCATCTATTCTACTAGAAATTGGATTTACCTCTTATGAAAGACTACGCTTTAACATACATAAATTTTCCTTTTCTCTTTCTTCTTCTACCTTTTCGATCGGTTTTTTTTTTCTTAAGGAATTTCTTTCTCAAATCATTTGTTTCCCTATGTTTAAAGATAAAAATTGGATTCCAAACACCCACCACAAATTTGTCTTTGTATTATGTAATAAGGCACAACCAAGTGGAGAAATTGTTTTTGTATTACAAAAGAAGACACATCTAATAATTCCAATTCCAATTCCAATTTCACATGGACAAATTTGTCTTCAAATTCCAAGAAGACATAAGAATATACAAACAACAATTCCAATTGCACTTGGACAAATTTGTCTTCCAATTCCAAGAAGACACAAGATACAAACAACAATTCCAATTACACTTGGATAAATTTCTCTTCCAATTCCAAGTAGACACAAGAATATACAAAAAACAATTCCAATTGCACTTGGAAAAAAATTTCTTCCAATTCTAAGAAGACACAATAATATACAAACAACAATTACAATTGCACAAGAATATACAAACAAAAATTCCAATTGCATTTGACAAATTTGTCTACGAAATTTTCCTACAATGGTCTGGCAATAGCATAAAAGTCTCTATGAATCTAACCAAAACACTAAAATAAGTAAAACTTTTATGTGCAAGCTATTTTTGTCTAAAGTTGTCGCGGATTTTTGGTGTCCATAAGATAGATGAGGTGGGGTGTTCTTGGCACAAAAAAATTCCTTGCAAGAACATGCACATATTCCTAGAACACGTGCACACTAAAGCGCATGTGCATTCTAAGAACATCCTTTTATATAAAGATTTGCCTCACCCTATGCAAATTTTCTCAAAAGGCCTTTTTCCATTTCCCTATGCGGACTTGAAGTCCCTTTTTGTAGTTCTCAGAGATAAAATAATATTTTTCCACATATGCGCTCCCTAATAGTTGTACAGTATGTGTATTTGTAGGTTTCACCATTACAGCTCACGTACATCCGGTTTTGTGCCCAAATTAAAAAATGGTGTCGGGTTTCCATGTCACGTCACAAGATCCATGATCCTTGACCTTCCATTTACTGGAAACATTCCAACTCAGCCCTTCAGTTCCATTTGAAGGCTATAGATGGGCCCTATCAAAGTTGTGGAAAAGAGGAGAAGAATTCAACTTTGAGAGCAAAGTTACTCTAGAGAAATTATTCACTTCATATTGAGTCTACAACCCTTTATCCTTTTAAGTATGAACACAATGTTCAGCCCCCAAGCTCTTCCCTACTTGATTGAGAACCTCATTGTCTCTCTTATATCAGCTTGCCTTTGGTGGAGGATTGAAGTGGTGGAGGCCCAGCTGGAAGGGACTTAGTTTCTCGGTTCCAATCCGTGCTGACACGGAAGTTTGTAATTCATTCACTTATGTTGATTACATTTTAATAGAGATACTCTTTTATCGTACAATTAATGTCTTGCAAATATTTGAATTGTTATTCAATGGGCATATTTGTTATGAATATTGATGGATTATTCTATTGAATGTGATAACTTTATATATTATCACCATATACTTGTGTTTCTTGGTTGTTGAGGACAAGTTGAACGTATATTTATTTGAGTCAAGTGCTCAATGGTGGACTTCACCGAACGTCTAGACGAGGTAGGATCTTTATATTGTCTTATTAGCATATTTGTTTATATAGAATACTTGAGATTAGAGTTGATTTTTGTAGTCATTTCCATATGTTGTGGTTTACCCCATGCCATAGATATATTTTCCTCGTAACAGAATTAGCGACCATATTGGGGATAAATCTTCTTTTCGGGGTTTGGAGTGTTTTTCTCCTTTGATTTCTCTTGTTTACATTGAGTTTAATGTCGTTTTATTGCTTGACATCCTCTGTTCATTTTGAGTCTGAGTTTCTTAGCCTTATCCTTGACCTCGCAGTGTTTTAATACATATACGTGGGTTTTTACCTAACAGTCACGTGCATGCACGTGTTGTCCTTCCGCAAGAGGCACATATACGCGGTTTTCTCCTGAATAGTGGTGTACATCTTTCTCGTATGCTTGGTTTCTGATTTTGATGTTTGTTGTGTAAGTTTTAATGGTTGTTGAGTCTTCTTAGGTCTTTGTTATGATTGTTAAGTGTCTGTAGAGTGATAGGAAACCTTTCTTTGGTTGAATTTTTGGGTGGTGCATTTATCACCATCCTTTTCATTGATTGTCCTTGCATCTTGGGTTGGGTGTTTTCTTCTTGATATCCTACCTGGTTTTCCTTTGATTGCATTCAATAGAATTTTTATATCAAGTTATTGTTCAATCCTTTCATTTTCATTCTTTTATATTGAAAATACAAAAATATTAAGCATTTTGCATTTTTGGCATTTGATCTTTTGGGTTCTTATCGTTGATCTTAGTACATGTATGGAAAGATTGCATTTTATTTTGAATTGCAGAATTAAATTGAAAATTGCATTTTGAAAAACGCATCATTTATTGGGAATTGAAGTTAGGACTTTGCATTTTATTTATATTCATTTATTTTACTTATTGATTCATAACATCATCATTTTCACTACTGCACCTTTTTGAGTAAGCAAGGCCACTAAAAGAAACACTGATAATTTAAAATTTATTAGAAATGATTTTATTTTCTAGGGTGCACAAACTAGCATAGGATTTAGAGCCTTGGAATAGGATTTTGTGAGTAAACTTCTCCAAGGCTATTAAATCAACATATTTGTATGACTAAGGGAGTGGTGAAATCCATTGTATAATTGGTGATGGCAAGAGGCTCCGCTTACACCGGAGTTAAGAACGAGGTCGTGTAAGGTTGGCTAAGAGGATATCCCCCCAATACCTTCTTAGCGTCAAATATATTTATGGGGATCTGTTCGTATATGGGGATCTTGCTAGTACCTTTACCTCTATGAGAGGTGGTGCTTTCAAGGTTTCAGGCTTTGTTACCCTACCCATACGGTGGAACTAAAATATGACTGTTCTCCTCTGCATCAGTTATATCATGGTTGCTTAGTTGCTTGACATAGGTACCACATAGGTTACTTGAAAGGGTTATTCTGCATGTACCCTGGGACAGATAAGGGTTGGACAACACACAAACTTTATGGAGGATTACTTCTCCAGGGGGATCTGACTGACTGATTGTTAAGCCCACAATGGCCCTTATAATTGATTATGATACCTCCGATATTTTGTAGGGAGTCTTAGGCCCCTCTTGGGCGAGGCATACCTACTTTAGGGAGGGAGGTCCCTTTCAGCCACTTTATCATGTTTGTGCGCATATTGGCCTTTTGTTTTATTTTGGTGTGCTCTTTTAGTTGACCTTAGGATTGTGTATTGCACCGTGAGTTTTCATTGTTATGGATAGTGGAGTCCCTTTGACTCCCTCATTTAGCACTACCTCCCCCATGGAATTCGCTCATTTAATGGGGAAAAATCCATCTATGTTTCATAATGGTATATAGAATCATGATACTCAATCAATACCTTGGGTCTCTAATAATATTCCTCTTGATATGCCAAACTTTCCTTCACCCTTTCCATCCTCTCCCTCACTTGCTTATATGAATCCTAGTTTTGGATCTGGGGGCATGATGATTCATTTTTCTACATCTTCATTTGATGGGAGTCATATCCCTCACCCGACTCTCACAGTGAGAGGTTGGAATCCCCCTTCTTACGGATCCAATCCTAGCTTCATTTTTCCAGGAGAAAGTGCTCAAATGGGTGGTTATTCTACTTATTACACCCCATCTATGTATCCTTCATCCACTATGCCAGTTCCTACGAACACTCTTCCCATGGAAGGCCTCCATCTATCCTCTAGTATTTCATATGGAGGGAGTTATTTTTATAGTACAGGCTACCCCCTTCATGGAATCCCTTCATTTGGGGGAAACTTATATCCTCACCTGAGTAACTCTTGTCATGATGTTTTCTCTTCGGTGATGATGCATTTACAAACCTCTATGAATAAATTCAAAGAAGGATACTACCCTGTCGGGTAGGGACAGGGTGTAGACCAGAATCCTTCATGGCCTGCAATCTCTCAAAACCAGTATTTCTCGAGACCTTGGAATCAAATGCCGCAACCAATTGTCACCACCAGTCCAGCCGTTGCAAGTCATGCTGGGGGAACAACTCTAGTCACCTTGAGTCATGCTGGCATCACATCTCCAACTCCGGTCATCCATGTTGGATAATCATTGCCTACCTTTGCACATCATGTGGGGGATGAACCACCAGCCTCCGCCAGTCGAGATGAGAGCATGTCACCAACCATTGTGAGTGACGTTGGGGGAATTCATATGATTGAGAAGCCTCGACATATACAATGTAAGCCCGAGTTCCTTTGTAGGCTTTGCAAAAGATTTCATTTAACTCTCGTGTTCCCTACTACTATGGTAGAAGAAGTGCAGTCCTTGTCTAATAACCCTTCGGTTTTGGAGTCGTCTTTGGTTTCCCAAAATTCTATTTCTTATTTGATTAACACAACATTCATGCTGATGAAATATTCACCTGACATCCCCCTTGTTTTGAGGAGTGATTCTTCTTCTGACCGTGTCATTAACATTTCCATTCATGTACCTTCTGAACAAGGGAGAGTTTCACTCTCCCCGAGTACTCTCCCTCCAAGTCTTAGAGAGGTTCCCTTTTAATGGGATGGTCTTGTGGGGTATCAAATTCCTTCTTCTATGCCCTTTCAAATAAGGGGCATTCTTTGATACATCATTTAGAAGGTAACCTTCGCGATTATTTTATCCCCATCTACTTGGAAAGCTCTACGTTTTCCCAATATTGTGTCAATTTCTCATAAATTTTTCACCTTTCATAGAAGTCCTGCACGGGAGCCCTTACCTGCCCCATGACATGCCACTTAGAGAAATCCCAACGAGTCTAGTTTAAGTTATTTTTTGACTCTCCCAAAAAGCGAAAATATTTTCGAGTGAACTTGTCTCTTTCACACTCGTAAATTGGATTTGAAAGGACTTCTATTTGGTGTAAGTTTACCCCTTTTTCAAACCAAGTAGACTAAGGTTACAAAAAATGAAATTTTTTTGGTGTTAATTTGTAATTGCATCTCATTCTCTTGCTTGCAGTATTGATCCTATTTTTGGTTCTCGCTTTTGCACTATAATCCTATCACCTCAGTAGTCTGCATAATCATCCAAGCAGAGCCTTGTTTATATCATTTGTAGCTTGAGACCCTATACCCAAGAGGAAACATTCCCTCGAGTGTCTGTCTCCTGCATTCACCTCCTTGCATTGAGAATAGGCATGTTCCATTGTTGGAAATAGTTTCTTACTTGCGACACGTGTTTCCTCCTTTGTATAATAGCATTCATTTGACTATGAAAAAACAAAAAAAGACGAGTGGGAAAAGAATATTATATTATATTGGCAGCAATCATGTCACCTTTGAATAGAGGAAAAAATATTGAGTCCACTTGTCATCGAAATTTTGGGTTTATCATGACCTTAGGAAGTCGAGCTCATTACTTAGATTTTACTCCCCCGACCGATTACTCTTCCATTCCCTATGGAGGCTTTGATTGGTGCCTCCTGCATCACAAATTTTAATCATTGATTCTATGCCGCCAGAGTCTTCCATTGGTCTCATGCTCTTGTTCAAAGGATTTATATCAACCTGTGTCAGCCATTCCTCAAAACTATTGAGTTTGTGTGTCTCATAGTTACACGAAGTTGTAGTCCTATCGTGCACCTTGGTCCTACTTTCATTGTTCGTAGGTAACCTTGAACCCAGCAGTCGACATTTCATCATTGGTCATTGACTGGGAGGTTTCCCTTATGTTCGATGGCAAGAAATCTATTCACACATTGGGATTTGTGCAGTGTCTTGGATTCCATTAGCCTTATTGGTGGTTTCCTTTCTTTTTTTAGTAGTTTTCCTTATTGGCTTCTATTCAGATGGTTTTTTTCATGTACTGCTTGCATATGGCACATGTGAAATATGCACAGGGTCGTTGGTTCATGAACATTTTCTTCATCTGATTTCCTCCAAATCATCAAGATCTTGCTTTATACCTCATGTTGAATGATGAGATATGCCTCAATTCTCTCCTTTGAAGGGGTCTCCTTCCATCGACTTCAACTCATATATTCTGGAAACGAGACCTAGAGTCCTATGAGTACCTAGAGGCTTGCAGTCATCAGTGGTAGGTTCTCTCACCATCGACAATTGGGAATACATTAATGTCTCATGATCGATGGATTATTCAAGTGTTCGACCTCAACTCCTTTATTCACGCTTGTAAAAATGTACTTGGTGCCTAGATACCTATTTTCATTATTGGTAGGTTGTCTTGTGTTTTTTAACGGTATACCTTAATGACCAGTAATCAAACGAAGTCTCATTGTGTTCTACCTCAACTCCTTTATTCACATAATGGATACTTTCACCTTTGGTGGATCGTGTAGAAGACTTGAAGACATTAGTTCATAGTCACATCTTTCCTGAGTTGTTGATATCTTTCATTGGACCAGTACCTATGTGACTTTGGTGACCATGGGAGATTAGATTCTACTCCATCATATACATATATCTTTATATTGATTTTGAGATTAGTTTTATTGGTCCTTTTTTCGTGACTATGATATCCTTTGGTGTGTAGCCACCTTGGTATTTACTATTCATGGCCATGAACAGTTGTTTGGTATATTTTCACATGGATCTATAGTGTAATTCAAATTAGTAGCCATGTGCACAAAGTCAATGCAAATTGTAATATTCTCATGAGGAACTAGTTCATCATGCTAGGTCTCCATTACTCCACTTATGGGTATTATAATGTATTTTGACCATCGCAGATACTCCTCTAACCTCACACATTAGGGGACATTTGTTATAGAAAGATTTTCCTCACCCTATGCAAATTTTCTCAGAAGGACTTTTTCCATTTCCCTATGCAAACTTGAAGTCCCTTTTTGCAGTTCCCAGAGCTAAAAATAATATTTTTCCACATATATGCACCCTAACAGTTATACATCATGTGTATACGCAAGTTGCACCATTACATCCCACGTACATCGGGTTTTGTGCCCAAATTAAAAAAGGGTGTAGGGTTTCCATGTCACATCACGAGATCCATGATCCTTGACCTTACATATACTGGAAATGTTCTGACTCGGCCCTTCAGTTCCATTTGAAGGCTATAAATGGTCCCTATCCAAACTATGGAAGAGAGGAGAATAATTCAACTTTGAGGGAAAATTTACTCGAGATAAATTATTCACTTCATATTGAGTCAGCATCCCTTTATCCTTTTAAGTCTGAACACATTGTTCAGCCCCCAAACTCTTCCCTACTTGATTGAGAACCTCATTGTCTCTCTTATATGAGCTTGCCTTTGGTGGAGGATTGAAGTGGTGGAGGCCCAACTAGAAGGGAATTAGTTTCTTGGTTCTGAACCGTGCCGACATGGAAGTTTCTAATTTATTCACTTATGTTGATTACATTTTAATAGAAATACTCTTTTCTCTTCCAATTAATGTCTTTCAAA
>JASDQU010384509.1:0-11078 GCA_032191745.1 Picea mariana | reverse complement strand
GCTGGCCAGAAGAGCTGAATTGAAGAAGGAAAGAAGCTTTAGCCCCCAGCCCCCTGCCTTCTGAGGCTTGGACAGCTCTTGCCAACTGCAAAGGTGAAATCGACGCTTGCAAGCTTGGTCATTCCATAAGAATTTGAAGGTGAGCCTCTGAAGGATCGAAGTAATCTTTGCAGGTATCTGCTCCAGTGACATCCAATACACAGCTAAGCCTTCCAAAACCGACTTGACCAGGATATAGCGACCCCCAATCAACAGCCATTTATTACACCAGAAGTCGATTTTTTTTTTGTAGAGTGCCACTAGCCATTGCCAGTCGCAAGGTGTGGAAGATCCTAGTTTGAGATGGTAACCAAGATAGGAGAAGCCTTCGCTTAGATTAAAAAAAGGAAGGGGGATGATGCCCTTTAGGTGTTGTAGTTCAATATCAGTAATGCCCCAATAGTGAACTATGAATTTTGTGAAATTTAGGGACAGTCTCGAAGCCAGACAGAACAGCTGTAGCGTTTCCTTTAAGACTAGCCATTCCCCCTGTTCATCTCTCAAGAGGATAAGCACATCATCACAAAACATGAGATGAACTAGCTTAAAGTAATTAGTGAAGTTAATGCCCACGAGATGATGGTCTTCGACTCTTTTGGCGAGAAGGAGGCTAAGTCCTTGCATGATCAGGATAAAAAGATAGGGAGAAAGAGGGCATCCCTGACGGAGGCCCCTTTCACTCTTGAAAAAGCTGGATGGCTCTCCATTGATTAAAACCCCAATGTTCGCATTTGTAACACAAGAAAGTATCCAATGGATGAACTTTTCTCCAAAGCCCACAGAAAAAAGTATTAATCTTAGAAACTCCTAGTCAATGTTGTCGAAGGCTTTTTGGATATCTAGCTTCAAGACAAGCGCTTTTAAATTTTTATTTTTGATGCTATGTATGCATTCGTGGGCCGTTGCAATTGCATCTTGGATTCTTCGGCCTTTTAAAAAACCAAGCTACTCAGCTGAGATACACCTTTGTAGGAAAGGATTTATTCTATTAGAAATCACTTTGGAGATAATCTTGTAAACAAGATTGCAAAGTGAAATTGGCCGGAAGTCGCTGAAGGCCAGTGATTGATGCTGCTTCGGGATTAAGACAAAAAAAGTGGAATTGATGCTCCCAATAACCTTACCTTTGATGCGCGAATCTTCTACCATCTGGAGAAGGTCCTCTCCCACTAGGTCAAAGAAATGGAGAAAGAATTCAGACGTCCAGCCGTCTGGCCCAGGGCTCCTTTCTTTCTTGAACTTTTGAAGAATGTATTTTATCTCCGGCAGAGTAACTGGAGCATAGAGGGTGACGGCTTCCTCTTCTGTAACTATCGAGGGAAATAGACCAGCAGTGTATATCTTTTCCTGTAGGTTAAGACTGTTCTGAGCACTGAAAAGGTGTTTGAAGTAGACGAGCGCTTCTGCCTTTATCGCCTCCTGTCCACGGATGACTCCCTCCCCTGCATTTTTTATAGACCAGATACTCTTTTTAAGTCTGTTGAAACTTGCTACCTTATGAAAATACTTTGTGTTGGAATCTCCATTTTTAAGCCAAGTGGCTCTGCTTCGAAGCCTCCACGCTTTCTCATGAGATGAGAGAATAGAATTTCTATTAGATTCCATCGATTGTAGTCTGTCAGCCTCCTTGGGATTTAAGGCGGATATAGACGACTTTTTGATAGCTAGTTTAATCCCACTCTCCAGCGTGTCCAGTCGGGCCTGTTCCTCTTTTTTCTTTGTGTGATACCACGATTTGGTGGATTCCTTCAGTGCTTTCAATTGCCATGCTAGGCAGCGCTATGCATTAGGTTCCATGTTAAAACAAGGGTCACTCCAAACTGTATTGACCAATACATTATAGTCTGTCTCAAAGTTCCAATTATGATTGAATTTGAAAGGGGTCGAGCAATTACGGTCTGGAGGTCTCAGTTGTAAAAGAATGGGAGCATGGTCGGATAAGAAGGGGTGTTCAACCCACGATGCCGGAAATTTGGAAGAAGACAAGTACTCTTCAGCGACTAGGAATCTATCTAATCTTCTGGCTATGGCATCTGTCCCCGATCGGCCATTTCTCCAAGTGGGGACGAGCTGGTCTGGTAAGATATCAGTCAGCTTATTAGTGACAAAAATATTTTTGTAAAAATATTCAGTAGCCCCCGGCACATAGCTACCCCCCCAGTTCTCAGTGGCAGATAGGATGATATTGAGGTCTCCACCTATAATGAGGGAAGGTAAGGAGAGTATTCCATTGTCATCCAGATTCGACCAGAATCTCTTACGGTCAGTGCAGGGGCCGAAAATATTTAGAAACGCAATCTCTCGTGAAGTAGCAAGGCAATGACCCAAGCAAAGGATGCCTCCAGTTGTCAGTGAGGGTCTCAAGTCAAATACACAAGGCTCCCAAGCCACCAGTAAACCACCAGAATTACCTATGGAGCCAATGGCCACAGTGTACCAAGATGGACGAAAAAGAAACACAAAATCTCTGGCTTTCTGTGCATCAATAAGTGTTTCTTGCAAGAAGATAATGTCCGGCTTTGTACGCTCCAGTAATCTCCTGAAGGAGGCAGCCTTGAGAGTGCCTCCGATCCCTCGAATGTTCAGGGAGAGCACTATCATTATTTAGATCGTGCCAAGGCCTTCAATGCCAACTTACATTTGTGTTTATAACATATTAAGCAATTTTTTATATTAATAGATGCCTAAATTTATATTAATAAATGCATAGATTTATTAAGTAAGAGATAGAAAAAATGTAAGATTGTTTTTATATTAAAAAATAAAAGTTAACATCTGGATGGGGTGTTAATGAATGGGGCCTGAAATGTACACGTACCATGCCAGGCTACTACCTTACCATGCCAACATATTTCGTTGGGGGAGTGTTATTGGAGAGGTTTTAGATAAGCAGTGTGGTGAAAGGCTCATGTTGAGTAAGGTACGACACCCCCTTCCCAATCTTTGAAATAATGGATTTAATGGAGGTGGGAATTAAGATGTGGAGGTGGGAATGAAATGGAAGAAGTACAAAGATGAAAGGGGACAATTATATTCTGGTAAGGGGAGTTCTAGGTGACCCTGCGATGATGAGAACATTGAAAGGTGACAGTATATTTCCTGAAGTGATTAGAGCTAAGGTGTTGAACGGTCTGAATTTTATCTAGAGCATAGGATGGCTATGTCATGGTATTTTTGGCTAGCTTGTAGGGGGAACCTAACATGACCTCTAGGAAATCTTTCTGGCCCATCTGTGTCTCTGGTTTGTTGGCATTGTGTTATGTTGTAGGTTTGGTTTTTGGGAGGTGATTTATTCCTAAGTTTGAAGGAGTGATTGGAAGGCCATAGTAATTCGAGGAGAATTCCATGGGATTTCTTTGGTTGGTTTGCAGCATTGGTAATTCCCCTAGGTCTCTAGATGGTTTGTTTATGTTTCAACCCCTGTATTTGTTTTTGTTTTCTCTCGGATCTCAAGATGGCAAGAGGTTCTGGTGGGGGGGGATGAGGAGGACTAAGGATAAGGGGAGTGGCAAGGCGTCGTCTTCTCAGAGATTGATTTCCTCTACTAGAGAAACAAGGGATGCTTGGGAAGTTGGGCACAAGTTTCGAGAAAATTGTTTAGAGGTAGCTAGGAAACAAATTGAGGAGGTGGAGGCGATAGTAAGAGCTCAGTGCCTCGTGACCCCTAATTCTAAGATTTTGGAGGAAGTTCAGGGATGGGTGGAGGACCCAATTCACTCTCGTACTTGGGACACAAAATATTTCAATATAGCTTAAATTTTTTGGATTTTGAAGGACTTATTTTCCCAACCTCTAGAAAAAAACAAAGAGGAGCAACAAGAGACTCTACACACGATCTGAATTTTTGAGGTCAATTTTGAATAAATGTGTCTGACGGTGTTTGGAATAAATATTATTGTTTGAAAGGTGGAAGAAGAGGCAGGAAAAGGGGAATAGGAGGAGGGTTCCTCAAGTTTAGTTGGAACTAGGGCCAACCCAATTGTGATGGACATTGACTCCTAGTGTCTAGATGTAGCCTAGGAATAAGACAAGGATCTAGAGCTAATCTTGGAGGTGATGGTAGAGGAGAAACCCAATCTCCAACTATTTGACATCTGGTTTGATTATATTTTTTTCTAGTCTTTGTTACTATGGACAAATATAGGCTTTTATCTCAGTTTATTTTCCTTTGTGGTAACTATATGGTTAAAAATTCAGCTATGTTTTGTTATGAAAATATTGATGATTGTCACTGGGTAGGGGATTTGGTTTTCATCATGATAGATCCTCTTTGGGTTTTGATGTAAAACTATTTTTTGTATATAATACAAAAGTGATCTAGTATGGTCTTAGATTAAAAAAAAAGAAGTTAAAATGATGTTATATATATATTTTTAACATGAACGGTTATAATTGTATTAGAAAAGGCTTGGATTTCTCCAAAAACAACAAGAATTACAAACTTCCCATAGGCCAAATGTGCATAAAAAATGCTTGATGTCTTAGTCCCTATACCTATTTGTAGTTTCTGAGTTGAGCTAATGCATTTTATAAAAAAATCCAAGGGAAGAAGGGAAGATGGCTACGAAGGAACAAAGAAAATACAAAAAAAATTTAAACATGTAAAACTAGTGCAAAACCAGATTTGTGTCCACCTGATTCTACTGATGGATTTCGTTCTCCTAGGCTGTTGTTGGGTCTTGATATTATACCTACATTTTTTTTGGGTCCAAAGGGGCATTTATATGCATTTGCGGGTGGGATTCTTCGTTTGAAGCTCTGGATTCTGCAGATACAGTTGGATGGATGTTCTCCTGGACACCTTGTTGTTGTCGATACCGATGAATGGAGCGAATAAAATTTGAGTTCATGTTGACATCGCACATGACTAGAACCAATTATTCATTGTGGCGTTGCTCCTAATCCCAAAACTAGCAAGTTTTTTGTTCAATTTGGGTTTTAAGCGTATCAATTTCCTCTTTCTGCACTTGCATGCATTCTTGAATTCTGCCAATGGCACATTCCAAGCATTGGCAGTCGCCCCTACTACCACACCACATAATTGGGAGGAATTTTTTACGTTCCAATGACGATATGAAAGACCAGATCTTGAGTTGAGGCTGAACAGTGTCACCACCTTTGAGCTTCAAATGCATACCATGCCAATGAACGATGAGAGCCAACAATAATAGAACATAAAGGATAAGAGACAACGACATGATATTGGTGGAATGAGTTCCATGCGAGAGGATGACGGAGGGTGAGGCCAAGGTTGTATGTCCCATAAATCTCCAGGTCGTGCGAGGATTGTTGCGGGGGGATTAAGGTGAGTAGAGTACCAGTTCTAGTAGGAAGGGATGGAGAAAATGACAGAAAGCAGTATGAAGGGATGTGAATTTGAAGGAGGGTGCTAGACACGAGACCAAGAGACATGTGTGAGAGGTTTAAGGCACATGGAGAAAGCGTCAATTGGCATCCATTCAAAGGAGGGATGTCAGTGCAACAAATTGTCCCAGGGAAGAAATGTAGGAGGTGTATAATTCTTAGGGAATAGGTTCATAGCGAGTTGTGGTTCCTTGCCTTAGCTTCCCAGTAGAAAATTGTTTTGCTTATTTAGCGAGAGAGTCAGCTATGGCATTCTGAGAGTTGTACACGTGATAACAACTAGCTTTACCAAATTTTTGTTCCATGTTTCTAATTCGAAAAAGAGTTCTGGAAATATTGGGATGCATGGTATTGAGATTTTGGCATGGTCCCCTTGTGATCAAATTAGAGTCCCCAATTACTGTGAGCCTTGAATATCTGTTGGTTGGAATAAGGCGAAGTCACATGAATACTGCAAGGACCTCGACATGATTATTAGTGGTTTTCCCCAATCCCCAAGAAAAATCCAGAACCTTGTTTCCTTTGGAGTCGAAGACGACCCCCCTGACACTTGTCACCCCTGGATTTCCCATGTATTCTCCATCAAAAAAGAGTATCTGAGAATTGTTTTGACGTTTCTAGTGGTAAAATTCTTGGTTGGGTAATCACAACTGCCAAATGAATTGCTTTGGATTTTGAGTGGTGTTGGTGCATTTGGCAGAGTGATTACCTAAGATATTGGTTATCCATATTTGATATGAATCTAAAAGTGAAACCTGATTGCCTGGAAGTTTATTCTGGATAGAGAAAAATTATGAAAGGAGGCCACATGCCTGCGTTTGAACCCTTTGAGGGGAGAGAAATTTATTTTGAAAAATGGCCTTATTTCTTGCTAACCAAATTCCCCACCAGGTAAACCTTGGAATCTTCCTCCAAATACTTTCAAAGAGAAGTTTTTTGTTGAAGCTGCCAACATATCTTTGCTTCCAATGAACAAACATTTTGTTCCAATTGGAAGGGGGCTAAAAATTGGGACAAAGAGAAGAAAGCATGAGATCCCACACTTGCAGGGAGAAAGGGAAATCAAAAAACAAATGTTGAATTGTTTCCACTAAAACCATGCAAAGGGCACATCTGGAGGGGCCAACAATGCCACGCTTCTGAAGATTGTCAGTTGTAAGTAATTTTCCATGAATCATGACCCAGGTGAAAGCATTGATTTTTGGAAGGGAGGTCCCTAACCACACACATGATCACATATTGGAGAGATTTGGCCCTAGGTAATATAATAGAAGACTAACATAACCCAATTTAACTAAATATTGTGCAGCACCCTAGAAATGGGAGTCTTTGTAGTGAGATTTGAGGGGGGCACATCCAGCTAGTTGCTCGTAGAGAATAGGGAGAAGGGGAAGAAGTTGATCTGGGGGCGATAAAGTTTTAGAGGATTTCCATTGGCCATTTTCTACTCATTCAGAAAGGTATTGGAGTTTGGAGTAACCATTGGAGATGCACCATAGCTTGAGGGGGTTTAGAGATTATATTTTATCCAGGGGTGCCCTCCCCAGAATTTTATCCATCCAGACATTGATGAGAGCTTCATTCCCGGGAGCCTAGGAATGTCTGGCTTGAATCAAAGGAGTGGTCATCCTTATCAATTTCCAAATTGGGGAGCCATTGGAGGAGGGAAGGGCGGTATTCAGGCTGTGAATTCTTGGATAGCCAATATATTTGGATAAAATAGCTTACTTCCACCAATCCAGGGGTCTTGAGATGAGGCACCAAACCATCTTTGCTCCTAGAGCTATATTCATGAGAGAAGGATTACAAATTGCCAACCCTCCTTTACTAGTTGGTTGACACATAGTTGTCCAGTTGATGAGGTGAATTTTTTTTGTGTTTTTTTTCCCCCCTTCCCAAAGAAATCCTCGAAGAGTCCTTGAGATTTTTTCAAGGATTCCTTTAGGGACCATTAATCCTGCACACTGAAAAATAGTTAGAGAAGACAAAACAGATTTGATGAGAACAATTTTACCTTCCAGATTTAACTAGCAAGCACCCCAACTTTGAATTATATTGGTTAGTTTATCCAAAAATTCTTTCCATTCCTACGAAGAAGTGATGTTTTGGAAAATAGGCATGGCAATATAGTTAAAGGATTTCTAGTTTACAATCATTGGGAATCCAAATAATCTATAGATGGTATCTTGATGGTGTCTTGAGATGTTCCATCCGTATATTTTGCTTTTGTTGTTGTTAATTTTCCCTCCTGAAGCTGTTAAGAAGTTGTTCAAAACCCGCTTTAATCTTTTGGCTATGATAGGGGAAGTGGCTCCAAGGAGAAGAGTGTCATTGTCAAATTGGGAATGATTTATTGCTTTGACTCCTGGAGCGATTTGAATTTTGGGGAGACGCCCCAATATGCGTTCCTCTTCAAGTTTTCAGCTAAAAGAATCTACCATTAGAATGTATAGAGAGGGTGACAAAGGGAAGCCCTACCTTATCCCTCTGCTTGATTTGAAGAATTATGTCAAGTGACCATTTATCATTGGGGCTATCCACAGGGAGCCAATACATTCTTTAATCTAGTCTATAAAGTCTGAGGAAAATCCATATTTATTTAAAACCTTTGAAATGAAAGAATGTCTTACACGATCAAAGGCATTTTCCATGTCTAATTTGAGCACCATGCCTTTATATTTTCTCCCTTTGCTAGAGTGAATAGCCTCCTAGACTAAAATTATGTTATCAGTGATTTGTTTATTTTCCATAAACCAGCCTTAGTTTTTAGAAACCAGTTTCGAGAGAAGGGGTTTTATTCTCGAGGAAATAATATTAGTAAGAATCTTGTAGGAAGAGCTGCAGAGAGATATTGACCAAAATCTAGAAAAATTAGAGGGGTTTGTCTCCTTTGGAATTAAAGCTAAGAAGGTTGAGTTGGTGGCTTCTCCCACTTTCTTCTTTCGAAGGGTGTAGTTCAACATGCGTCGGAGATCATGTTTGATTAGACTCCAGAAATGTTTATAGAATTTGATAGAGAAGTCGTTTGGACCTGAGGCTTTATCTTGTTCAAGGCTCCTTATATCTTGGAGTATTTCTTCCTCTAAGATATCTTTAGTAAGAAGTGCATTATCTTCCGATGTTATGTTTTGTGGAATATGCTCCAGTATCTCTTGGGTGATTGTTTCATTTTCTTCTTTATTGCTTTGAGAGTATAAATCTGCAAAGTGTTGGCTTGCTTCTAATTTGATTTGATTGAAATTTTCAATGGTTTTCCCAATCTCTGTTTGGATCTTTGAAATTGTGTTTTTTTTACTTCGATGTTGTGTCTAATTGTGGAAGAAGGAGGTGTTAGAATATCCTTCTCTTAACCATAAGATTCTAGATTTTAATCTCCAGTGCTCCTCTTATTTCCTCATTGCAAAGTGGAGTTTCTGATAGGCTTATTTTTCCCTGATTAGATCTTCCTGGGTTACTTCTTCATTTTCTATTTTTCATTGAATGTCTGCTAGCTCTGATAGTCTGGATTTCCTTTCCTTAGTTGGGGGAATAAAGGTGGATTTGGCCCATTCCTTAAGCACTTCCTTGATTGATTTAAGATTATTTTCCCAAACATAATTTGGAGAGTTGTTGATGGGAGACAACCAAGCTTGCTGGACTAGACTGGGGATGAGAAGGGAGTCGAGCCAAAGAGGATTGAATCCAAAGGGCAGTGGCCCGAAGTTCCAAGGGGGACAAAAATGAAGAGAGATAGGTTTATGATATGAAATGGCGAAGGGAATAATACAAGAAGAAATGTCAAAGGGATAAAGAAGAAATTCATTGCTGATGAGAAATTGGTCCAGTCGAGCTGCTATATGGTTAAGTCCAGCCCCACAATTATTCCAAGTGAATTTCCCTTTTAGGGGTCGAATATCCTAAAGGTCCCATTATGAAATGAGGTCAGATAATTTTTCACTTTGAGGGTCTCTCAACCGGCTTCCACCCTTCTTTTATGTATGATAAAGGTAAGTATTAAGATCACCACCCACCACTATTGAGGTCATATCTAGAGATTCTCAGATTGAAAACATAGAAGACCAACATTCTATCTTATCTGAATATCTATTTGGCATGTAAATATTTATGAGGGAGATTTTTAAGTTAGTGTCTTTATGCTTTAATATAATGAGAATCCAATGATTAACACATAAGGCTACCTCTTCTCCCCATATTTTCGAGTCCCAAAGAGTCGGGATACCTATTGAGGCACATGTTGAGCTTATGGTTGTTCCTTCACCTATTCAAAGAGATGTTTTGGATTGTTCTATCGTTGGGGAGTCCTCTATTTTAGTTTCCTGAAGGAGAATTACAGAGGTCTTCTCTATTTTGATAAGATATTTAAGATCTTCGACCTTGGAGTTACTGCCAAAGCCTCTGCAATTCCATGAGAGGAGTTTCAATGACGATGGATGGAGGGGGTCCGTCCACTAGGGACGGGATGATTTGCACCCCTTCTTTTGCCTCGTTTATGTGCATTATTTAGTGATCTTTCAATGAAGTATTGTTTCCCAAGCACCTTTTCTTTATTGGCGGTGTCTTCCCTTACATCTTTGTTTGTGCGCCTTCCCAATTTTCTGGTCTTTTCTATTATGATTTCACCTTCCTCTATGTTTACCTGCGTTGTTTGTTTGGTTTTGATTCTTTCTGGGGGATCTGGTGGTTCTGTCTCTTGGAATTCTTCCATGTTTTCTTCCTGGAAATTTTCCTCTTCTCTTGATTCCTCCCCAACCGGATCCATTACTTGTGTGGAGTGAAGTAGAGTTAAATATTCATGAGTGGAGGCCGAAGTCATGGGGTCATTGGTAGTTGTTGATGTTTTCCCTTTGAGCGGTGGTAGAGTAGGGTCTTGATTTGCTTCAGAGGATTTAGCTCTATGATTCTTTGGTCCAGTGTTGGTATTTTGCATCAGGATTGCCTCTCCAGTATTTGAACCTCCATTTCATCTAGTGTTGGCTTTCTTTCTTACTTGTTTCCATCCCTCACCTTGTGCTTCTCATGTTTCAGTTGCACCTTACTTGTTCTTTGGGTAGTTTCTTGCAAAATGTCCATATTCATGACACATTTTGCATTTGAAAGGTATTTTCTCATAGTATAGCTTTTGGATGTCGGTCCAGTCATCCAAAGAAAGTTTGATGGCTTAAGGAAACCCTTTTTCCATATCTACTTTAGCATAGTTTCAGGTGCATGAGAACATTGCATATTTGGGTTCAGATCTATCAATGTATTTTCCTACTGTGTCCCCAATGCTCTTTAAAGATTTGTCCCCCCAGCAGTGGAAAGGCAGATAGGGAAGGCAGATCCAGACTGGAACTGTAGAGGGGATGTCTCTTTCCGGATCAAAATATGGGGTCCATCGATTCAGGTATAAACCCCTTATGCCGTAAAAATAAGGACCACTGCGAAAAATGAGGTCTTGATCTTCTTTTAGCTCAAAATATAAAATATAAAAACCCTTACCACAGAGGAAGTGGCTCATTTTCTCATTGATTAATGGTTTCCAGTTCCATGCAATCCAAATATCAACCTATCTAGGAGATGGCCAAAGTCTTGTGAATTCGTCGATAAGTCCTTTTGATGTGTAAGAGAGGGATTTGGTGCGAGTTGCTTGTGGGATCATGACTTTGGGGATCGTGTCTAATTTTTTGACAAATTGG
>JASDQU010384503.1:0-10017 GCA_032191745.1 Picea mariana | reverse complement strand
GAAGGTGATGGATGCTGCTACTGCTGACAAGACGAGTTTGACGAAAGAGAAGAAAGATGGGTCCTCCAGGGCCATGCTCAGGTCAATCCTGCTCTCGGTACTCCATGTCTAGGACCTGTGGGCCTCGAGACATGATCTCTTAGTTATCCCTAGAAATCGGGGATAACAGAGAGCACGTATGCAAATATGAGAGGAGATTGCTGGAACTGTACACATGTTGTACACTAATTTCTATTACTATATATAAAATACAAAATTGTGGGGGGAGTGATCAAAGATGACTGAGTCTCCAATGAAATACAATAAAGTGGGTGAGTGATCAATTTAGACTAAGTCACCCAAAGAGATATGGATCAAGTGCGATGTATGAAAGTATAGAAAAGAAAAGTACAAAGATAATACATGTTCACTAGACTAAGTCTCATTAATTCCTCCTTGCTGAGAGGAAATTGTCCTCAATTTTTGTTAAAGATGGGAAAAATGGTACTCAAATGCTAACTAGGACAACCACTTGGCTTGAGTGTGCAAAGTGCCTTTGTAGATCACCAAGTAAGTGGTGATTTGATGACTTCTAGTGGGTATGGTGCAGCCATCAGAAAGAGGAGGCTTAAAAGTTGGAATTGTGTCCTTTGGGTTTGTAATTGCATTAAATTTCTCCAAGTGAGGTGGTGGATCATACAACTTAAATTGCGTGAAATCAACCACATTATGGATTCCCCGTTGAGGTGGGAGGTCCAACTTGAAGGCATTGGGGTTTATTTGTTGTATTATGCTGTAAGGATAACATTGAATGCCCTTGAGCAGGGTTAGGGTTTCATTCCTTAGAGATTTAGAGATTAGGGTTTTGAGAAGAGAGTCGAGACCCTAGGTTGTATGTGGTGAAGAGAGGAAGAACATATGTCTTGCCTTGGGGGACATGCTTGTGTGATGTATGCTTGTTGAATCTCCTTCGTGTGAGCTAGCATTTAGAATTGTTTTCCCTAGCTAAGGTTTTGGAGAGCTAGAGGATTGTACTAGCCTTGTGATACAACTATGGTATGCCCATTTGTTAGAAATAGGGAAAATAACAAAAAATAATACTTCTAAAATTTTCTGTTTGCTAGATCAACATACACACAACAGATCTAAATAAAGATTTCTGATTAGAGGCAAATAATAAATACAGTAGATCTGAAACAACAAATATAGATTTGAAACAACAAATATTTCTGAACATATAACAATTGGATTTCTGAATACTGAAACAAGTAAAACAGAAACTAGAACTAGTAGATCTAAAACTTAAGCAAGCAAATCTAAAACTGAAACAAGTGAATTTACCTCTGCAACTTATCTCTTGAATAATGAGAGATGAACTTGGCACACATGTGAATGTAAGCCTTTGTGTAATATGCTCAGATCTAGTTTAGGCTCATGGATCAACCACTTAGGGTTTGATCTCTGTCAAGGAGAACTTAGGACTGTTTTGCCAAAAGAAAAAACCCCAAAGAAAAGGTAACAATAACCCCTAGGAGTATACTTGAACAGTAAACCCTTATATCCAGCAACACACAGGGATGGATCTGATATAGGAGAGTGAAGTTCATACAGTCCACAAGTCCCCTTCTCAGAAAAGGGACAACAAGCTACAAAACCCTTTACCTGGCAGCTAGAGGAGGTATGGCAGCTATGGAGGGAGCCCAGAAAGATGGCTGCGACTTCTCCTAAATCCAGATCTGTAAACAAGAAAGGGGACGACATCGTATACAACAGAATTCAACGGCTAGGTGAAGGCTGATCTTGCACAGAGAGGAGGCCGACTGCTAGAAAGAACAGATCTGCAGGTAGTCCTGGTAGCAGTGAAGACTTCAGCAAAAGAACCCTCCAGTAAACAACTTCAAGGAAAGACTTCCCAACAAATGAACCACAAAAATGAGGTTTGAATAGTTAGAGGAGGCCGCAAAAATCTGAGGAAGACTGTCACTGAGGTAGCCACAACTTTGATGAGGAGTGAGAGTGTGAGTGTAAGAGAATAGTGAGGATAGGTTCTAATTTATAGTTTTAGGATATGGTTTTAGATTATTAAAATAGTAATTAATATATTGACATATTATTTAATATAAATATTAAATTAATATGTCAATTTAAATATTAATTAATATTCTAATTTAACATTATAAAACCCCAAAACACAAAATTAAAACCCACTCATACAAGATGAAAACCCAAACTCATAAAACAAGGGTGAAGATCAATCACGGGGTTAGGATAGAGACAAGGGGGGTTCCTTAGTGGCAAAACATGTCCATATGAATCTCAAGGTGACCAATAAACTTTATCATCATTGCATAAGGGGGTACATCACACAATGTGGTCATGCCCATCTTCATAGACTCTCCTAGGTCCCATGGACCATCCTGAGAGAGAGGAAGAGGATCACACATCAACACATCTTGGTATCACACCAAGATCTACCTGGTTAAAGACCAAGTTGCCCCAGAACACATTTGGGGGCCCTAGAACACGTCTAGGGTCTTATCCACCAAGGTACAAGACCAAGGATCAACCCATGCTTTAAGCATGGGTTCCTTGGAACACATCCAGGAGCCCTAGACACATCTAGGGACTTATATCAACCACCAATGAACATATCCAAGGATCAATCAAAGCACAGGGCAAGGATTCCCTGGAACACATCCAGGGGCCTTAGAATACATCCATGGTCTTTACTGCTTGGTCTGAGACCAAGAACCCCAGTCATCCACCGAGGTCCCTCACAAGGGTCTTTTCCCATGACACTCATTGCTTGGTCTCATACCAAGAAACCCCAGGAGTGTGCTGGGGGCCCTAGTCCACAACTAGGGTCTTATGCCATCTTCCAAGAGAATGGCTCTTGCAGCTACACTAATTTCAACACTCCCTCTCAGAAGCTGCCCTAATTTCAACACTACCTCTTAGCAAGAGAGGCATTCTCAACAACACCAAGCTTGTCTCGAAAGTACACAAACTTTGTCAAGGACAGTGGTTTGGTCAAAATATCTGCAGTCTATTCTGCCGTCGGAACATACTGAATACTGAGAATGTTCTTCTCCACCGTGTCCCGAACATAGTGATATCTCATCTCAATGTGCTTCGACTTGTCATGAAACCCCAGATTCTCGGAGAGCTTTACACAACTTTGGTTGTCATAGTGGATGACCGTGGGTTCTAGCTCTGCACTGAACAAGTCTGAAAGTAGCTTCCTGAGCCACACTGCTTCTTTGCTAGCAACACTTACAACAATGTATTCTGCTTCTACAGTGCTCTGGGCTATGGATCTCTTTTTCTTGCTAGACCAGGAGATCATCGTTGAACCCAAACTGAAGCAATATCCGAAAGCGCTCTTCCAGTCCACTGTACTGCCCATCCAATCTGAATTTGTATATCCATGAAGCATTACACCTCCACTGGAAGTATATCTGAGCCCATAGGCTATAGTCCCCCGAACATATCTCAGAATATGTTTAACAACAACCATATGTATATGCTTCGGTTTACACATGAACTAGCTAAGGGCGTTTACTGCATAACAAATGTCCAGTCTGGTATGTACGAGGTACATCAAGGACCCAATGATCTGCTGATATAAGGTGGGGTCTTCTGGATCTGAACATGATCTTGTAATTTCTTTAGGTTAGAGATCATTGATGTGGTCATGGACTTACAGTCCATCATGCCAAATTTGCGTAGCACATCAACTGCATATTTGCTTTGTGAGAGAATGATCTCACTTGGTTTCTGCCACACCTCTAAGCCCAGAAAATAATGCATAAACCCCAAGTCTTTCATTTCAAATTATGCTGAAAGCTCCCTCTTAGTCTGAGCTATCAAGTTTTCCTCTCTAGTGAGGAACAGATCATCCACATATAAGACTAAGATAACCGGATGATTTTGTACAATCTTTTTATAAAGATTGGGATCTGCTATGCTCTTGATGAATCCAAGACTCTATAGAAAGCTGTCTATTCTCCCATACCAAGCTCTCGGAGCTTGCTTCAATCCATACAAGGCTTTCTTGAGTTTGCACATATGAGATTCTTTCTCATGGATCACGAATCCTTCAGGCTGTTCGATATACACTTCTTGCTCAACTTCACCGTTAAGAAAAACAGTCTTAACATTCATCTGGTGAAGTTTCCAACTAAAGACTGCAACAAGAGAGATAATAATCCTGATGGAAGTATATCTGGCAATTGGAGCAAAAATCTCGTCATAGTCGATTCCTTCCTTCTGAGAGAAACCATGAGCCACAAATCTAGGCTTGTATTTTTCAATACTGCCATCTGCTGTATGATTTATCTTATAAAGCCATTTGGAGGTTACCACTGATTTGCCACGAGGTCTTGGAACCACTGCCCATACATCATTCTTTAGAATTGAATCATATTCTTCTATCATAGCATCTTTCCACACTTGATGTTTGGAGGCTTATTCAAATGTGGAAGGTTCTGAATCAATCACAGGATTCAATTTAGCTATAAGGCTGCAGTACTTATTTGGTTTCTTGCTTTCTCTGAAAGTGCCCTTAGGTGCTGAATGTTGTTCTGCTTCCTTTAAAATTTTTTGGCACCAGGCTGGTTTCCTTTTAATAGGAGGTTTCTCTAAAGGAAACTTGATAGTATCCCTTGAGGGATCCATTGGAAGTTCTGAGGTCTCCTCTCTTTGCTCATCCGGAAGAGGTGAATCTGAAGATTCAAGAGATGGAGCTTCCTGCTCCCTTGAATCACATGAAAATTCTCTGGCACGATGAAAAGTTGTTTCTTCATGAAAAGTCACGTCTCTGCTGACCTTGATGAACTTTTGACCTAGTATATAAATTCTGTAAGCCTTTGAGGTTTCACTGTATCCCACAAAAGTTCCTTTTTTTCCGGAGGGCTCTAGCCTAGTCCTCTTTTCTTTTGGAATGTGAACATAGACCGGATTGCCAAAGATTCTCAAGTGATCAACTGAAGGCTTTATACCGGTGAAAACTTCTTTCGGAGTTTTCACTTAAAGGGCTTTGTGTGGACATCTGTTCTGAATGTAGACTGCAGTACTGGCAACTTCAACCCATAGAGATAATGGTAAATTCTGGTCGTACATCATGGCTCTGGTTGCTTCACAGATAGTTCTGTTCTTTCTTTTTGCAACCCCATTCTGCTGGGGATTATACGGCATAGTCAGCTCCCTCTTAATCTTGGAAGCCCGATAGAGTTCATCATACTTGAAGGAGTCAAATTCTTTACCATTGTCAGTTTTGAAAACCCGGATGTGTCTGTCTATCTGATTTTCAACAGGATTCTTGAAATCTGCTGAAAGATTCATCTTTTGTCTTTAAAAAGTAAATCCAAGTTTTGCGAGAACAATCATCAATAAAAATGATATAGTAAATACAACCATTCATAGATGGAGCAGTCATAGGCCCACAAAGATCAAAATGAATTAGATCTAGAATGCCATTAGATTTTCTATTGCTGTGAGGATAAGGTTTCTTTGTATTCTTACAGAGTGCACAATCTCTACAAACACTATCATGCTCAAAAGAAAATACTGGCATACTTGTTACCATCTTTTGCAAACCTGGAAGTGCGTTGTAGTTGAGATGTCCAAGCCTTCTGTGCCAGAGCTTGCAGGGATTTATCATCTCGTGAGCTAGTGCTTGAACAACTTGAACTGAGATTTTGTAAAGTCCACTCTCTCGAGTTCTAATAGTCATAGCAGTGCTCAGATCTCTATTTGAGGGCCACATGAGAGCCTTCCCTTTGGTGAAGACTATTGAGTATCTTTGCTTTCTAAGAATGCAACTGAGATTAGATTTTTCCTTAAACCAAGAACATAAAGAATTTCATCAATATGAAAGATATTACCTGATTGAAGTTGGAAAGAAGCAGATCCAAACCCTTTTATGTCATAAGTACCATCATCACCCAGTTCTACCTTTACATTGAATTTCTTGTCTCGATAGTTTGCAAGATTTTGTTTGAAACCTGTCATGTGTTAGGAGGCACCGCTGTCCATTAACCAAATCTCTTTCGATTTGGTTAAAGTGCCAGAAAGAGCTGAGATGAGATAATATTCTTGATGTTGTTCTTGCTCTTTGGTGACTGCCCTGGTTTTTCTTCTTTGAGGTTCCTGTTGAGGCTCAGCCTCTTCAGTAGCAACTGAGGCTTGAAACTTTCCTTTTCTTCTCTGCTGAGAGGGAGGGTTTCTGCAATCTTTTGCATAATGTCCTAGCTTATTGCAGTTAAAACATTTTACTTTAGATAAATGAGGATTAAGATGAGATAAATTACCTTGAGGTTTCTTACCTTTGCCTTTAGTTTGAGGAAACTTCTTTCATCTCTTGGCTTTAGCCGAAAGGGCATGATCTCTTAGAATTGAATGCTCATTTCTGCTTTTGAGTCTTCCTTTTTCTTCTAAGCAGTCATGCCATAATCTGTTAAAGTTAGGTTGAGCTTCTCTTCCATTGACTGAGGCGAGAAAGACTCCCCATGACTTAGGGAGTCCATCAACTGCAGTTTGCACAAGTTCATCATCATCTACAACAACTCCTATTGCTATAAGCTGATCTCTGGTTTGAACAATCTTGGAGAAGAAGGCAACAATTGTTTCATCTCTTCCCATCCTCAAAGTACGTAGTTGTTTCTTCAATATTCTCTTCTAAGTTGGAGCCTTCTCTTCATAGAGATTTGCTAGGGCATCAAAACAATCTTTGAGAGTCCTTAGATGGCCAATGATGGGCATCATGCTGTCCTTAACAGAATAAAAAATGATTCTTTTAGCTTTGACTTGTTTCTTCTTATATGCTGCCCTGGCTGTGTTTGAAGTGGGTTCTTCAATTACCCTAGTAATCAGCTCTTCCAGATCATTCTCTTCAAGGATGTTGAGTATCTTGCATTTCCAAGCATTGAAGTTGGAGGCCCCTACAAGTCTATCTTCAACTTTGACTGAAGAGGAGGCCATGTTGAGTTCTGGATCAGTTTATGTAAATGATATGCAACTGATCTGCAAAACAAACCCAAACAAAAATGGATCTATGTAGGCTCAAGTCTACACTTCTTGAGCTCTTTTCACACCCTAAGCTCTGATACCATGTTAGAAATAGGGAAAATAACAAAAAATAATACTTTTAAATTTTTTTGTTTGCTAGATCAGTGTACACACAACAGATCTAAATAAAGATTTCTGATTAGAGACAAATAAGAAATACAGTAGATCTGAAACAACAAATATAGATTTGAAACAACAAATATTTCTGAGCATATAACAATTGGATTTCTGAATACTGAAACAAGTAAAACATAAACTAGAACTAGTAGATCTAAAACTTAAGCAAGTAAATCTAAAACTGAAACAAGTGAATTTACCAATGCAACTTACCTCTTGAATAATGAGAGATGAACTTGCCACACATGTGAATGCAAGCCTTTGTGTAATATGCTCAGATCTAGTTTAGGTTCATGGATCAACCACTTAGGGTTTGATCTCTGTCAAGGAGAACTTAGGACTGTTTTTCCAAAAGAAAAAACCCCAAAGAAAAGGTAACAATAACCCCCAGGAGTATACTTGAATAGTAAACCCTTATATCCAACAACACATAGGGATGGATCTGATATAGGAGAGTGAAGTTCACATAGTCCACAAGTCCCCTTTTCAGAAAGGGGACAACAAGCTACAAAACCCCTTACCTAGCAACTAGAGGAGGTATGGTAGCTATGGAGGGAGCCCAGGGAGATGGCCATGGCTCCTTCTAAATCCAGATCTGTAAACAAGAAAGGGGGCGACAACCTATACAACAGACTTCGACGGCTAGGTGAAGGCTGATCTTGCACAGAGAGGAGGCTGACTGCTAGAAAGAACAGATCTGCAGGTAGTTCTGGCAGCAGTGAAGACTTCAACAAAAGAACCCTCTAGTAAACAACTTCAAGGAAAGACTTCCCAGCAAATGAACCACAAAACTGAGGTTTGAACAATTAGAGGAGGCCGCAAAAATATAAGGAAGACTGTCACTGAGGTAGCCACAACTTTGATGAGGAGTGAGAGTGTGAGTGTAAGAGAATAGTGAGGATAGGTTGTAATTTATAGTTTTAGGATATGGTTTAAGATTATTAAAATAATAATTAATATATTGACATATTATTTAATATAAATATTAAATTCATATGTCAATTTAAATATTAATTAATATTCTAATTTAACATTATAAAACCTCAAAACAAAAAATTAAAACCCAATCATACAAGATGAAAACCCAAACTCATAAAACAAGAGTGAAGACCAATCACAGGGTTAGGATAGAGACAAGGGGGGTTCCTTAGTGACAAAATATGTCCATATGAATCTCAAGGTGACCAATAAATTTTATCATCACTGCGTAAGGGGGTACATCACACAATGTGGTCATGCCTATCTTCATAGACTCTCCTAGGTTCCATGGACCATCCCGGGAGAGAGAAAGAGGATCACACATCAACACATCTATTACACCAAGATCTACCTGGTTAAAGACTAGGTTGCCCCAGAACACATCTGGGGGCCCTAGAACGCATCTAGGGTCTTATCCACCAAAGTACAAGACCAAGGATCAACTCATGCTTTAAGCATGGGTTCCCTGGAACACATCCAGGGGCCCTAGACACATTTAGGGACTTATATCAACTACCAAGGAACACATCCAAGGATCAATCCAAGCACAGGGCAAGGATTCCCTGGAACACATCCAGGGGCCCTATAATACATCTAGGGTCTTTACTGCTTGGTCCTAGACCAAGAACCCTAGTCATCTATTGGGGGCCCTCACAAGGGTCTTTTGCCATGGCACTCATTGCTTGGTCTCATACCAAGAAACCCCAGGAGTGTGTTGGGGGCCCTAGTCCACAACTAGGGTCTTATGCCATCCTCCAGGAGATTGGCTCTTACAGTTGCACTAATTTCAACACCATCAACTTCATCTTTATGCATATTAATGAAGTTTCCAGCTGTCCATCACTTGTGTAAATTGCAGATTTGATTTTCAGCCATCTATATTTTTCACGGTTTATAATTTCCAACCCTATATCTTTTGTTGATTTCACATAAGTTAAGGGTGAATATGTTAAGTGAGTTCACATTATAATTGAAGAATAAGGGTTCGATTGAAAGAAGGAGAAAACAAATAGGGCAGATTGACAAGGGTATGATTGACAAGATGATTACATATTTGAGGACTTAGTTGGGAGATTTGTCCATGCTTCGAGTTTTTGTCGATTCCAAGGCGGTGCTATTTTTAACAGTGTGATTGGACTTTTGGATACCTAGTATGGTGTGAAGTGCTAGTGTCAGATTTCAAGCAATGTTGAGCACTTAGAAATTTCAGGGATTGGTTGCATTTTGCATGATTGAGAGGGTCTCGGTGAGGCTTACTTGATATTTTGGACATCAAGAGCCTTGAGAGGTTTTCATGTGACCTTATCTAGGGAGTGCTTGACCTAAAGGATCCTTTCATACCTGATAGGGTAGAATTGGGACTTGATGAGGGTTTTGAAGTCCTCCCACCTAGTTACTAGCAGATCACCCTCCAACTTAAGTGTTTTTGTATGTCTTTCCCACCAGGTTAAAGCATGGCCCTCTAAATTCAATCTAGCAAATGAAATCCTCTTCAATTTATCTATATGGTGAATGCTAAAATAAACTTTTAGTTGTTGCAACCAATGATTCAGTTTTAATGCATCAATCTCACCTTGGTATGGCTTTATGTCCACTTTTGCTTCCATCGTGAAAATGGACTGTGAAGGGTTAACGACACTCAAACTCGACCACTCTTTCTCAGATTCTTTCCCCTATGGTACTTTTCATTGTAAGAGGAGGTCTCTGAGCTTGGGGTCGAGGGTTCTTCATGCCTCAGAGCTGATCTCACTCTTTGTTAATGTTTATGCCATTATTATAGTTCTTTGCATTTCAATAGATAAGAGCAATATAAGAACAAGATCACTGAGAAATACACATTCACAAGAGACACATCATTTATCCTGGGAAACCCTC
>JASDQU010384501.1:0-11060 GCA_032191745.1 Picea mariana | reverse complement strand
TTTCGAATTGCTATTTGCTTTCAGTTGTTAGTTAGATTGTAGTTAGTTTGTTTTCTGTTAACCCTATGCTGCCACAGATGTTCTGCCCTGATGAACCCAACAGGGCATGCAGAGCGCTCTCCATTTTTCTCACCTGGTGATCGTTTGGACGCGAACAGATAAATCTGAACTTTGTCGTATCCCAGGGAAGATAACTTCGTTCTCTGTCCCCGGCAATGGCGCCAGAAAATGTTGTCGCAGGAGTCGACTCTAGGCTGTAATTCAGCCAAGCCTCAGCACATTTTAAATGAAAAAATAAGTTATCACTCAGAACTTGATTTGGGTTTCATGCAAGTAAATTCCAAGATAACCACGAACCACTTTTGATTAGAAGTTTCCCCTTCCAACCCGAGAGGGATCTCTCGAATATATGTCACGATAGGATATCCAATAAGCTTAACAGCGGGCAGATCTATGGGTATCAAACAGTTTTGAGGTTCTTAGGGCTGATGGGTTGGACCGAGAGGTAGTCCATTGGGCATGGAGTCAAATAATCAAGTAAATAATAATAGTGTTTCAGCAATGGAAATCCATGGAACAGAGGCGAGGTAGAAGTGTATTACAAAGAGAAGGATTTATAAAAGTATGGCAGAAGAATAAAGAGAAAGCATATCAATACACAAGGAGCACTTAGCGATGAGTGAATTCCAAGCACAAATCAGCAGAAAAAGATGGTTGGGATAGAGCATCTAGAAGAGGATGAATTATGAACCTTGATCTCTGTAAGAAAAAACCTATAACCAGTCTGCAACAGAGCATCTAATAGAGGATGAATTCTATTACAATATAGTTACAAATTGAGAAGAAAAGATAGATGGAGTGATATTGAAACTAAAAAAATGGAAAAACTCTGCAAGAAACATCACAAGAATATCTGATATGGATAAAACATGCTTCTGCAATATTTTATTAAATTGAAAATGAAAGCTACATCCTAGAAGTACTACTCCTATGTGTCTTCCCCCCCCCCCTTTTTCTTCTTCAACAAGATACAATAATATAAGTCTTTTGCCCCCATTTGAATAACTGAAAAATGATTTGAATTACAAAGAAATCCCTCTATAAATGAATCGGTATCTCATGTAGGTATTGAGGTCAAAATCCTCCCAAAAGACAACAACAGTTACCATCAATTTTGGAAACTTTCTGCCATTAGAAAACGGACCAAACTATTGAAAATTGTGGCTGCGTTTATGGTTTTGTATCTCTCAAATCATGACAGATGTGTATAAAATGAAAGAGTATTTTGTGCATATTTTTGTTCTCAGAAAAAACCTCTCTCAGTTCCCTGAGATCCATTTCCATTTTCCCCAGATCTGCATTTTACAAACATGTGTCAAAACAGGAAAATATGAGATCCGAAAATTAGGGCTCGGAGATGGATTCGATTCTCCCACTATGTGACACCAGTAGGAAACCTGAGAGAGGTTATTAATCTATGATTTGTTAGGCACAAAAATCTCTGACCGTTTCTCAAAATGATATTCCAGTCACTCAGAATCATCATTTGAAAATGATGACTCAGCATAGGAAAAAATGCCACATTTCTGAAAATGAACCTCATCTTGCGGTGGGCTTGTGACTGCCTTCCCAAGCTCCAAAAAAAAATATGAATGCACCAATGGAAATATTAGGATCTTTATATGTCAAACGACCATTTAAGAACGCAAAACGGCCTCTCCACGGCTGAGAAAATGGACTTTTACTAAGGCAGTTTAGTCAGTGGAAAAAATTTGCGATTTCGGTGGCTACCAGGCCAAAAACAAGGGTATCTTGGCTGCCGAAAGTCCTGGCTTTCGATGGCTAAAAGTGCAATTTTGAAGCATCGTAATCCACCGAAAGTCTCGAAACCCTGATTTTAGGATTTCAGGCTTTGGGAAACAGAGCAGTGGTTAAAATCTTTACGTCAGCCAAACCTCTGATGGCTGAAACCCTGAAATGGTGATGTGGCATTTATGTTAAACCCTATTATAGTGATTTTATGTCGTTTATTGCATTCTTTTCATGCCTAATCATGAGATCTTCCTCCATGTGTCTTGATGCATGGAACTTGAATGCTTGGTCTCGGTCGATACACTTTCGGCAGCTAATGGCATATGAAACCCGAGATTTAAGCTACCGAAAGTCCACACTTTCAGTAGATAAACACTATAAATTTTTTCCTCCTAGGCTACCGAAAGCCAAAATTTCAATATTTGTTCCAACACTCACCATGCACTTGAGTGGCACCTCTTTGTACAGTATTCTTTCTTGTCTAAAAATAGGGATGGTATCATAAGGCATGTCCATCTACAGGGTTCGTTTTAATTTCACGGCCCACAATCTAGATAACAACATGTCGAATTTTGGGGGCATGTCAGCCAACACCATGTCCATGAACAGATTCTTCGTCGAAATTTGAGATAACGACATGACCGAATATTTGATCAAACCCAAACATTTCACCTTTCTTGAATCAAAAGAGAAAATATCCTTATAAGTTCTAGTGACGTCCAAGCCTAACTCTTCCATGACCACCTTGGGCATGAGATTGTACGACATGCCCAAATCCAACATGGCATTATGCAAATTCATGTCATGGATTTTGAGTTTGACATAGAAAGGGGGAACATCCTCAGTATCACCATTTTATTCTACACGTGGACCAAATAAGATGGCAGTGTGGTCGTCCTAGATGTTCAAGGTGTCAGGAGCCTCTTCCATCTTTAACATTTTAATGATCTGATCCCTATACTCTCCCTTCTTGATGACCTCATTACAAGGAATGGATATTTTAATTTTGGCCATTTTGTTCTCAAATTTAAAGGGAGGAGGAGATTTATATACCTCTTTGATGCCCATTTCCTTACTCACCTCTGGTGCTTTCTTTAAAGATTCCTCCTTTGACTTTCCTTTCTCCATCACTTTCCTTGATGGATTTTCTTTATTTGGTTGGCTTGCATAAGGAGTGTTAGCTTGAGTTTCTTTTGTGGGATTCATCTATTGAGGCTCTGCAGATGTCCTTCTACTCCTGAGGTTGTATTTCTTTTGAAACTACATGATTTCATTATGATATCCTTTCTTGAAATCCTTTGTTTCTGAAGACAGTGTGTCCTCAGTCTTCAGCATAATACCATCATTTGCGTCCATGAATTGATCATGTTCTCCCTTTGTTAAGAATACGTGTGTATTTGTGTCGCTATAGTAATGCATATGGTCTTGGATCATATGATCAAAGTCTTCATTTGCATAGTTCTTTTGGAATGGGAGTCTTATTTGTTGATCACCGTGTTCTCTTTGGTACCTCTGCCTAATCTGCGAGACTGGAGACTTTCTAAAGTTTTGATTTATGGGTTGGAAATCATTTTTATCCCTGGTAGTAGACTTGTTCTCCATGTACATCCTTTCCATCAGCTTCTCCATAGTCTTCATCATCAATTAAAACTTTTCATCTGATAATAAAGATGTAGAGGGATGCACATCTCCTTGGGTATTCTTCCCATTTCTGTCAAAATTTTGTTTGATATTTCCCAACGCCATCAGATTTACTTCGACTTAGATTGCATCGCTCATCATAGCACCTAAAGTAGAAGATATTCTTTGTCTCATTAGAAAGGAGAAATCATTGTCAAATGAATTGGCGTATCGAAGTTGCACAACTCTGGGAGGTGGTTGGACTTCTATGGGGATTGAGTTGTATACCTTCGTGAATCTGGCTGAAAACTCTTGCATTGTTTCCTCTGGTGATATTTGAATATTTTTATACTGAGTTAGTAGTTTCAGAGGATTTGTTTTGTCTCCCCATATGGCAAGAAACGATGTTTCAAATGCTGTGAAATCAAGGATGCTTGTTGCCCGAAGGGCCTTAAACCACTTCTTGGCCTCTCCTGAAAGACTCTGCGTGAACAATCTCATTTTCTCATACTCATGATCAACCTCTTCTAGGTCAACAAAATCATTGAACTAGTCCAAGTGCTTTTAGGTAGAGGCGTTTCCTTTGGCATCATATATCTTAATCCTCTGATTATAGTTTTGGGGAAAATCATGCAATTGGGCTAGTAGGGAAAGAGGGGCGAATATGGCGGCCATTTATCTAGGAGGGTTTGGAACTAGCAAAATTCTCTGAGTGGGGATTACAACATCTCGCGGGATTTTTTTTGGTATCAAATGTTGAAACCACTTCTCATCGAAGACTATCTAATCCAAGCAGGTTTCTGATTTAGACCTGAACAAGGTTTGTTCGAATAGTGTATCGAAATCAAGGTCGTCGATGCTTTGTACACCATCCTTGGGTAAGGATATGTTTTTGTCCAGGTAATAGAACAAGTCTGGCACCTATTCCTTTTCCCTACGCAAAAGTTTTTCAGGATCAGACACGGGTGCTACAAGGTCCTGATCAGGGTTGGTTGTGGTATAAAATTTCTTTTGAGCCAGGATTTATAAGTTGTACTACTCTATGCTACCAGTCTTATTTGTTGGATTTGGCGGGGTAAAGGTTTCAACCAATATAGACGGTTGACCCATGGTTACCCTCAGGGGTCGAAATTGTAGATTTAGTCGTTCTTCCAGGGAAAGTTTTATTCAATTTCATCCCTGGCAATGGTGCCAATATGTTAGCACTCTGTAAATTTGTTTTGCTGAGAAAAAAAAATGACAGAGGTAACCTACAGACCAACTTTAAGACCGGAAACTATCCTTTCCGACCTAGAGAGGGCTCTCTATGAGACTTAGTCTCTAACATATAATGGCTTTGAATTGTCGGCTAGGTTTATTTTGTTGGTGAAATTTTTATGGTTCTATTGGGAAGGAAATACAGAACCTTGGGCCATGGAGTCAAATTCCAGAAAACGAGACAAATAAATGACTTGGTAACTAAAACTTGAGAGGATAAAGGCTAAGAAGGTAATGGTCTTTCATTTCAAATGGCGTTGTATGTGGTGAGAGAAAAAGTACATAAAACAACTCGGAACACCACTGGAGATTAATTCTAAATTACTTAGAAGAAAACACAGGAGTTTAAATGGCGAATTCTAAAGCACTGCGTGATGAATTCTAGACTTATTAAACATTCCAATTTAAATAGAATAAATACATGTATATACAGAAAATAGGAAGTACATACATAGAAGAGATCACAATACATCAAACCACCACCATTATAATCTTTTCATCAAACTCTCAGGACCTTTGCATTATATTTCAATCGGGTTCGAAAGTTACATTCAATAATCAACTTTCTACACTACTTTTCCAACCAACCCAGCTTACATTGAAGAGATGCAATATATAGAAAAATATGTGCCCCTTGGGCTGCCATGATCCAAACTACTACTCCTATAATTTTGGTTATGGTTATTCCCTGCTAGATGATCTTATGAATGGGACTTACTAAGAATAGGAACCCGATTGTACCCAATCAAGTCATAACCTAAGTCTTTACCATGATATTTCGGTCATAAGAAAGAATCCATCATTAGGAAGTGATGTGTCGGTGTTTCTCCTTTCAAGGGTCACCCGAATGATCAAGAACTTCTGTCAAAATTTTGCCACCCAACGTAATGTTCTTTGATTGCTATCACATGATCATTGGTCCTAATAGGCATGTGGCAGGTTGGTATGGTGGATGACTATGGACTGTCATTCATACTTCCCAGATGGAGACAACGGTCATGGGACCATGCATCTCCTTCAAAAATTTTGTGCATTCCGCCTACACTTGTCCTTCTCAACATGTGGGATTTAATCATCTGCACGACATATATCCACCGCGTCGATACCCATCATATTCCTTGCTTCCTGGTAGGAAACATGACACGAGGAGAAAGGAATTCCGTACCATGTTCAAAAAGACAAAAACAGGGTTGAGTCAATTATGTTTCTGGCCTCATCTGCAGTCTTGATGCTCTAAGTGTCTTCTTGAGAGACTAGTTGTGCCTTTTCAGATTCTTTACTTGTCTTCACAAGACCATGTTCCCCTTTTGCTTCTTTTGAGAACTGGTCAAAGCTGCGCGGACCTTTTCCATGGTCAGTACACATTCCTTGAAGTGTTTTGCGATTCTCTCCTCTAACATTATATGTTCCCCATGCAACTGGAGGATCATGTTTTGCGCTTCTCTAAGTTGTTTCTTGAGCCAATTTGCATTCCCTTCTTGACTCTGCAACGTTGATGTTTCGACAGTCCTTTCCACTAACTAATTTATCAATTCTATGTTCTCCTGGTACATATTGGCCATAGTGAATTGAACTTGCTTTAGTTTTTGCGATGACTCCTGAACATCCATGCTTTCAGTGCCTGACCTTCTCCATCCATCACATATTTCCTAGCTTGAACCCTTGAAAGGTTCTAGCTGAACAATGCACATGATTAACTTCTCAGCAACCGATTAGGCATGTGGTTCATTTGGAGCTTGGGCCTCCCTGGGATCCCTGTTCTTCCTTGGCCTACCTCTTTTCTGGGGTACTGGATATTGGGTTGACGAGCCTTCCATTGTCTTTCCTTTTCCAGCAGCCCCCTATATTCCCATCTCCGCGCTGCGAGATGTTGTTTCTCCCATGGGTAGAGGGGGATCTCCTTTGGGGTCCCTAGGGATGTCGACCGAAAACAGGAACGAGCCCAAGTCCTTTCCCAATCGCCTCAATTCCTCAACTATTAACAATTTGATTAATGAGATATGGGATAAGCTCTTATTTGACTGGTTTTCTTCGGCTTGGACGTTGTCTGCCATTCCTCTTAGACTTTGGTGCAAGAAGAAAGGTAATTTCAAAGGCCTCTTCCCTGTGAAATGCATCAGTAGCCTAACATGATGTGGGTATATTCTGTCGAACCTTATTTCACAGGAGAAATACTTTCTAATCACCTTTAGGAGTTTCTGAAAAGGCTCTCGTAGATACCGACTCAGAACACCCATTCTGAATTTCCTGTTCACGCAGTTTGGTTTGATGAATTATTCATAGCATAGCACGTCCAAAGGCATGCCCTTAGACCACCTTTCACCATGTGGAGGGATATTTTTTGTAGATCAAAGAGTTTCCTCTGTCACATGGAATGTGATTCCTACAATAACCGTGTGGAACCCATTAAATTTGAGGGTGAATTGTTCTGCCAGTTTCACATTGTATCCTTGGATTTTCTTGCCATAGTGCATGCATCTAACTTGTTCGAAATATTCCCTGACATGCGGATATTTGTTGATTAATGATAATACTTGAGGCTTGGGCCTCACAGACTTGCCACTTCGCACCCTCCTCTTTATGTCTTGGGATGTTGTCAAGATGAAACGTGTGTTTGTTTTGTGTGCACAGTAATGAAATATGACACCCTCTTCGCATGGCCAATGGAGAATGATATTCTTCGTCAAGACTTATCGAAGTGGCAGCGGCGGAAACTTTGCATGACAAGTGGAAATGACTTTAGGAATTCACTGTGCGGCCCCCAAGAACCATGAAGACTCTTAGCACAGGAACAGGTCAATGTTGCGATAATGATAATGATAGGCTCGTCGCAGTAGGGAAACGCAATAGAAAATTCGGGCGTCACAAAGAAAAACTATGAGGATGAAAAGATGATCATGAGAGAAACTATCGCCTAAAAGAATAACTTGTGTAAAACTCCAGTAGGCTCCAAACCATGTTTTTAGAAGGAGAAAATGTGGCAATATTGATTGACTAGGTTCGCGACATAGCTGATGGAAACTGACTTTTCTGACACGAAAAAACTCAAGACTTGCAGGAAAAATCCCAGACAACACATAAACTCAGATGGTAAAAGAGAAACATGTAGGGTGACTGACATTTATAATTGAATGGGTGAGGGATGGAATCATGACATAGGACATTGAATCCATGGTGACGAGAAGTTTTGAAGTAGGCTGAAGATTTGCGCAGCAAACTCGCGTGACAGGTACACTTCGAAGTGTGAAAAGTATAGATGATAAGAACTGTATAGTATATGTGATATGAGCATCGTGATTTCTTATCCTTTATAACTTCATAATGAGGTGATTATGGTTGTTATATATGTTGACGTGACCCTTACTCTAACAACTTGCCTCAACCTCTGGCATGTAAATTCCCTCTTTCTGACTGGACCCGACTTTTAGGGAAACGACCTTTACAATTTAGACATGTTTGATTATGACACCCCTTCTCGACTCAAAGGGATAGCTACGCCACTTGATGACTTTGACCCATTTGTTGCTCAATACCTAACCTCACACGTTACAACACATGAACCATGACTCATCTAGCACTGACTCTAACTGAAAAAATGACAGTGCTAACAGTTGGCATAAGTCAATAGAGTCTTTGGTCTACTTAGGATTCGCAGATGGGGCTAGTTGTCATACATGGAACTTAGCTTCCACCACTTGGGTTTTTTACTCACACAAGGGTCCATTGGTGTCTTTAGGTGGTGTATTCCTAATTCCATCCATGAATAATGTGGTCAAATATAGCGTCATTATATAACTTTTGCGCAATGCCATTTCACACAGTATTCTCTCTTTAGAGGTTCGCCTAGACTCCCACTTAGTAGTATTTCAGTTGAACGAAAGTTATCATGTACAAGACCCTACTTTAGTTCGACGATTCCTATGGGTATGACTTTTGGAATGACAGTTTGATTTTATTACTTATCATCGCATACCTAGGAGTTCTAAATATGCATCTGATGCATATGCTAATTTTGTTTTAGATTGGCATTTGTCACATAACTAAAGTAAAGAAAACATTCTCATCAATGTGCACATTGTAACATAAGTGAAGCCGAAGAACCATGTTTATATATATATATAAAAAAATATGATGTTTATAGTACAAAATTGGGGCTAGTTGTTGGATTACTAAGAGGGGGGTGAATCAATAATAGAGCAATTAAATCATTTTTAACCATATAATCCAAGTGTTATATCAATGTAGCATTATCATCCAATAAGTGAAGAGTAAATAAGCAATGAACAAATGAACAATCATGCACATACATAGTACACCAATGTTTTACGTGGAAACCCAAAGTGGGAGAAAACCACAGAATGTTTTTTCTTATATGTCTTGAAGAATTACATTCATTCAAAGCACAAACTTCCTTTGTTTTCTAGATGTAACTGGAAGGAGGCTCCAACCCCCTTGTTTCTCAGGCTACAACCTGAAGGAAGCTCCAAATCCCCTATTCTCTGGCTACAACCAAAAGGAGGCTACAACCCCCTCTGTTCTCCGACTACAACCGGAACGTGTCTACAACCACCTATCCTTTCCCCATCCAACCGCCATGAAGTAGAAGTAGAATGATGGAACCACTGTCACACTATCACTATGAGATATACCACTGTAAACCTGTACCAATAAACTTGAACCATGCATCAACCTGTACCTCAACTTGTAATCAACATGTACCATCAACAAGTGCATCAACCATGCACCAACCTGTACCAAACAACTTGTAATCAATTTGTACCATAAAAAAGTGCATCCAACCATGTACCAAGTATGTACCAATAATGTGTCAACTACTCATCAATATCTACCAACATCATCAACTATACACCTCATGTATGTTCCAACTCATCAACTACTTGTCTCAACCATGTACCCAACATGTATCTTAACCAAAAGCCCTCATCAATTTCATCATCCAAATATGATTTGTAACTCTATAATAGACCTAGTGTATATTATCACATACCTACAAACCTTCCTTAACTTTCACAACAAGACACTAACATTTTCATCAAACTTTTCTTTAGTCTCACATGACTAGTTTGGGATTAGTCAACAACTCTAACTTGAAATAATCATAACTATGTACCTGTAATGAATAAAGATCTTAAAGTAGTACACAATGTTCTTTAGATTGTTTTGTGAAATTCCTCCAGGTGTCACTACTTGGAACCTCTCATAAAAGGAGTTATAGCAAAAATGCAATACCTATATGAATTCTGGCTTATTCTAGAGAGCGACCTTGTAGAGTGTACCCCACACGGAATATTTGTTGAATGGATCTGAAAATGTTATACAGAATACTACCGAATGTACTCTATCCAAAACATTTGGTCTTACTAAATTTGGATATTTTATGAAGACGTTATGATTTTTTTATCTGACACACTTTTTTTAGACTAGTTTCAGGACTAGCCACAAACCCTATTTTCTACGGAGTGTAACTCCAAAACTACAATGACCCACAAGATGAAGTTTTTATCACAAATACTTGGATATATTTCCTCAATTTTCTATCAATTTCAAAATCTAAATCATTCTAGAAAAATAATTATTGCGAAAATTGTGAGATGACCTGTAAATAACATACCTTAGAAAGCATCATCAAAAATATTTGTCCTCCCTTGAATTATGGCCATATTTTCTTCACCTTCCCTCTGAAATTTGGATTATATATCCTTTGATTACCTTAGTCAGCTATATATATTAAATATGCTCAAGTGTGATATAAAATGAGAGAACCTTGCCTCTTATTTATACTCTCCAAATAGTATATTCTAGGTCATTTAACCCATTTCTAGGTCACTTAACCTATTTCTAGGTCACTTAACCCATTTATAGGTCACTTAACCTATTTTCCTCATTTTTAGGGTTAACCACTTTCCATAATTAGAAATTTCTCCATTACTTTATCATTTAAATATTCCTCCTTGACTTTGTCACCTCACTTTATCATTTAAATAGTCTTCTTTGATTTTGTCACTTCACTTTATTATTTGAATAATCCTTCTTGACTTTGTCACTTTACTTTATCATTTAAATAATAATTTCTTCTTTTCAAGCTCTTTGACTTCTTTGACCTTTTGGGGCTTCAAGCCAACATATAAGGGTCCTCCAACTTCGTAAGGCCATAACTCTAAAACCATGAGGAGTTATGTGACATTCCACATACCACAGAAATGGCATGACATGTACTATCCATATAGAATAGTATTACCTTCAAATATATTAAAACTCATACCATTATACATTAAACAACCTTGGGTCCATTACCCAAACCTTTTTGCTACCGAAATTCGCTACCGGACTTCCTTCAAGGGTTGACATCA
>JASDQU010384498.1:0-11088 GCA_032191745.1 Picea mariana | reverse complement strand
CAAAGGCCACGAAGATGAAACTTATGTTGTATGACTCTGACCCAACAATGCATGGATGAGAATGAATATATCGATTTTCGTTCAATGAATCCTATGTATGGGAGGGAGAAAGAAAGTTTTCCAGATCAACCTTGAACTACAATACAATTTCCTTTAAAATGCAAAATGCAACCAATCATGCATCAATAACAATTCTATATTGTGTCTTTTCCAATTAATTCCAACAATTGATTTTCAATGTTTTCGAAGACGAAAAAGATTTTTTGAAAGAAAAACTTTTGTTCAATTTTCAAAAAGGACCCACACTATGATAGTGAGAGTACTAAAAATCAAAAACCAATGAACAAGCAATGACAAAAACCCAAATCACTCTTTCAATGAAAACAAAAATAAAAAGCAAACCAATATAGTCTTTTCAATCGCATAAGGAAAAATGATCTTTCAAACAATAAGCAAATGATAAAGACCAAGAAACTCAAATTTCAACCGATCACCGGTTCTTAACTAATCAAACACACTCAGATTCCGAAATCAGAGAGTATGTTTTTGCCAAGAAAAGTCAAGAAATGAAATTCAAGACAAAAGTGACAAGAAGAGCCTTGAAATCCTAAGACTGTTCATGCACGCAAACGAAGACAAGACAGACATCAATAAATGGTCCAAGAGACTCTTATGAGGCACCTAGACTGATCTGGGTAGTTGAAGATGCCAAAACTCAAATCCAAAATTTTGAAAAAATGAGTTCGCAGGCTGGAAATATTACACAGTGCGAGAATTAGGGATTCTCGTAAGTGACCCTTGAACAGAGTGTGAGAACCTCTCACAGAACCTAAAGGCAGGATGCGAACTCTATGGATTCTCACAGGCTACAATGAAGTGCAGTGCGAGAACCTCTGAAAATAGTCAAATTTTTGGAAAATGAAACAAAATTTGAAAAGGCTTCTGGACTCAGAGGGTCTATCAGGATATCCTAAAGACTCATAGATTGATAGGAAAGGAGAAAAGTAAAACAAGAGAAAATGGCCACAGAAAAACACCAAAATCCACAAAGAAAATGGGATGATCCCCAGTGGAGTTGCCAATTTTGTTATTGGACTAATCGGTAGGTGTGGACACTAAGAGATCTCCCTAGATCCACCTGGATCTAGAACAAAACAGGACAGGACATGACTCTTTCCCTAAGTTTTGACCATTGAATAAGCTAGTAGGAAGGAACAAGTAACATACCTTTATATCGCTTCCTAGGGTCTCTGTTGCTCCAGCTTCTCTCCGGTGCTCTTGTGAGGTCAAGACCAAGACAACACAAACCAACCAAAGTGAAGATAGCACAATATATTGAACAGTTAACTTATGTGTATGATCAAGGAATTACAGAATAAAGTGAGAATAGCTTTATGGGAAAGGGACATGCCACTGTATCATATTGATTGAAAGTAAATATTACAACCTGATCTCCTTGATGTCGCAAGCGTCCTTTCGATGGCTCTTGGCTCCAACACACACACTTGCTCAATCCTTGTATGAAGAAGATCAAATCCTCTTGATAGACTTGCTAGAGTCTCCAAGCTGTTGTTCAAGCTAAGTCCTTCACACAATTCTTTCACCAATTCTCCAATGAATCTTGCTTAACCTTTTCCATGAGAATTCCCTCAATATATAGGAGAGAATGAATTAGTTACTTGGATAAGAATGATCCCACAATATCAGGGAATCCAGTGCAAGGATAACCATTCGAATGCCAACCCATCCTTCTAGAAGATTCTATTCTAGAAACATCGAGAATTCATCTTTTTCCATGCTTTAGGAAGAGTTCACACCTTAGCTATTCAACACAGTGCGAGAAGTTTGCACCCTGGCTTAAGGCAGCCTACGAGAATCAGGCATTCTCGCAGCCAATTGTATTAGCAGCCTGCGAACCTTCTTCAAAAATGAATTTTCTGGGAAGAGATGAAAGTAACTTTTCTCAGGAGAAAGTTCTTATGAAGAGCCTGAGTACACCATCATCAATACATCATCATGACGACCAAAATCATGGGTAACAGCGAGTTCCTATGCCAAGATTCTAGCTCGGATACAAACCTTGGCACCCGAGGAGAGAGACGATGTTCTGAAGTTCCAAGAACATCAACGCAGTTGCCTTCCCACAGTGTTGCGGGGTGAGAGTCCAAGTACGGCGAAGGTGAAACAAAAAGATGCCGAAGGCTCTAAGGACGCGACTCCTGATCAAGAAAAACACCAGGACGAGGGAGAGAAAACTAAAAATCCGAAAGCAGAGATAAAAACTCCCGACCTGCCAAAGAAGCAGAGTTCGGTTACTACTCCAGGACCATCAGCGAAACAAATCAGAGATCCTATCACATCGGTTACCCCTTTGCAATCGACTCAGGGAAATATTGATGCAGGGTGGATCTTCAATGAAGAGTTGAGGCTTATAAGGGTGGAAGAGCTCCCTCCAAATGAGTTTTTCTTCGATAAGAAGAGAAAAGTAGTGGTAAATAGAGAATTTTATCAGGAAAGAGAGTCGACATCCAAGAAATACAAAGTCATAACTGATGGAAAGGGCAAGAATAATGAACAATTCGCGACTGAAATAGTAGGGACATTAGGAGCATATGCCTCGGTGGATCAATTTTCAGTCGGGCTTTTGAAAAATCATCTTAAACGAAAAAATCACCTCATCAAGACCCTTGAAGCCAAACTAGCCACTACAACAGAGACTGCCAAAGACCAGGCGAGCGTAGGAATAGAGCAGGCCAGGTTGGCCGATAAAAACGAGATAGAGCTACTCAAGACTAAGCTCGAGCAAGCACAGCTGGTGGTCCGGGATGGTCAAATGCAAGCGAGCCAGCAAAGGGATTTGATCGAACAGCTACAAGCTAGGGTGGAGATTGCCGAAAGCAAAGTGATAAATATAGGGATGTTCCAATCCCAAGCGATGGAGATTCAGAGCAGAGTCTCTGCGGCCCAATGAAATTTACTCGCCAAGGTAGAAGCGATCTGGGACAACTGTTTGCTAGTCAACCAGGTTTTAGAGAACTTATCTTCTAGAGAAAGGGAAGCTGGAGCAACACAGGTCACCTTCCAAGAGGTTGTGACAGCCACAAACAACAAAGATTCGGGAAGTACTCCTAGATTCACCATTTCGGAGCAGACCAGAGGAAACATTCTATTGAAAGAATGGGAGCACAACATCTCGGAAAGCAAGCTACAAGCCAAAAGGGTAACAAATTCCTTGGAAGAGGCCTTTAGTTCTATATATGGTAATCTGCTAGGCATTGATAGCGGAGGTAGTGCCGAGGCATTGATTCAAATGAACATGGCAAAAATCTCGCTTGATTTAAAGGAAAAAGAGGAAAGAGATTCGACCGAGATCTCACAAGTGACTATGGTGGACATGGTCCAAATAGACAAATGTATGATTAAACCAAGCACGCAATTATGCACTATCGACATCATAGACAGACAGATGGAAGACAGGCTACCACAATTAGCCCGAGATTGTTACTCTTTTGAAGCCAATGGTCAAGCAGAACCGTCGAGGCTGATATCTCAGCTGGTTGAAATATGTGTCACCTATACCAAGTACATGCGAGGACAAACTTCTAGCACCAAGTGAAGGCAAAGAAGAAGAAATGGAGCGATTTCTCTCCTCCCTATCATAGCCAAAATTTTTGGAACGATTGAGATTCTATCTTATTGTAAAACTGTATAAATATACCATAGAAAGAAGGAAATAGGGGCTGGACCTTTTTGTGTCGATTGTAATAGAGTTTTTACATTCCGTCATGACTGTGTTATGAGTTTGTTTTCTTGTATCTCATATTTCATTTCATTTCATATTCATAACTGGTGAATGCTTCGTTATAATTTAGTACGACCACTACTATAGCGAATGAATTTTGGTTTTTTGTAATTGTTTACTGTTTTTCCTCTGTACTAGCTATTAGTAGGTGTAAGACCAGTCAACACTTTCAGAATTCTACATATATTTTATGCTACATCGGGTCATTTCCTTACAGTTTTCCTCTTTTGTTTATACGTGAGATTCTCCCTTGATAGGAGCCTTACACCATAGACAGATAAATGTTTTTCTCCTACCTCATACATTTTATTAAGATATAACTCAGTTACGGGAAAGCGCCTTTGATTTTCACCCCGTTTTTTATTTTCGAAACCGTAAACTCTTTTTTATACGACCAAACTGAGACAACACTTAATTTCTCTCTGAATTTTTTCTTTTTTACTGTTCCTCCATGACTGTCCCTATACCAACACAGCCTAATATCAAACCCGAATTATCAAATCAAACGCACATTGCCTTAAAACTTTTCGATATTATTCTTAAAACAACTACTACCCGGGTTGAACTCGAACGTTCATGGGCAGCGATTGAATAGGATATAACAATCCAGGAACAGTTGGAAGCTAGACAACGCCAACGTAGAAATCTTCCTTAGTTTCCTTTGCCGAAGGTTGACGTTTCTCTCTTCGCCACCCTTTACCCACTTTCGGATGCCTAGACACTGTACTTCTAAGCCTTAAGTACAGACTCTGGAACAACATCTTTTTGGCGCCGTTGTCAGGGACCGAAGTTACGAAATCTTTTTCCTTGGGAAAATGACATTTGTTTTTCGTTGAAAGTGTTACCCTTTGATAGTGAACAAAGAGTACACACCTTTTAAGGCTTTCCAATCTTTCACTTGGCAACTCCACAAATAATAAACTGGCATCCAATCGAAGGAATACCAGACAAAACCCGGATGGTAAGCAGATTATGCCCGTTACCAATCCCGAGAAGATTCTAAAGGCGAGAGGCTCTCTTAAGCCAACCGCTATAGTTTACAAACTTAAAACCCCACAACTGAAGACTAAGAGTTCTTATAAACCCTCAACTTCACTCAGTCCTCTCTTTGATACTAAAGTTTTAACGCCAAATTGCTCCGAATTTAGGAGTGAGATTCATCTGACAATCCCTTTAGTACACAAAGTAAAGGGCCCTCTTAAAAGTTCGTCGGCAGTTGACATACCATCTTTCCTTCAGTTAAATTTCCTAACCTCACCAAATTCTGAAGAGCGTGTTACACATTCGGTTTCCACACCCGTCGGTTCTCCTGATTTCGTCTCTTGCAAATTCGAGGAACCGAGTCCTCACATTCCTTATCTTTCCTCGTCGGATTTTCCTCTTCGTGAAGAAAATAAAGATTCACTTTTAATTTTCTGAAACCCCCTTTACAACTTTCCACAAATAACGATGGTAGCCGCCGGAGGAGGAGGTGGAGGGTTTATAGGAGGAGGTGGAGGGTTTGGAGCCCCTCTAGGAGGAGCTGGAGGCCAAGGGCCTGCCCCCCCTCCCAGAGTGTTTGCGAAAGTTGCAGCCACATATGCTCCCTTAGTATTGCCCGTCCCTCTACACGACCTTCCCGAAAATTACATAAAAAATTTACCAAAATTCACCAGGGAAGGGGATCTGACTGCGGCTGAACATATTAATTTCTTTGATCAATTCACAGATATCCTAGGTATCAAACATGAGGACATATATTCGAGACTTCTTGTCCAAACCTTCAAAGGCTAGGTCCGAACTTGGTTTCGGAGCCTACCTGCAGCATCTATCTTGTCTTATGACGCTTTGGAAGATGCTTTCCTCAGACAATGGGGCGAGAGAAAAGACCATCTATATTATTTAACCGAATTTGGGTCTTTAAGAAAAAAGAATTCAAAAACAGTCATGGAATTTATTCAAAGATTCAACAAATTGTATAACAAAATCCCAGCCGAGGTTAAACCGTCCCAACCCGCGGCCAAAGTAATTTTCGCCGGAGCTTTCGAACCGGATTTTGCACTCCTTTTGCGAGAAAGAAGGGGAGCCACCCTAAACTAAATGCAGGACGATGCAGTAGAAATAGAGTCTAATATGATGGCTTTGGGTAAGCTTAAAGCTAAATTAGAAACAGGAAACCGAGAAACTAAACGCTTTAGAGAACAAGCTGGTCCATCGGGGTCTAATAGATCCACAGATGACAGGGTAGAAGATATGGCTAGAGTAATTAAAGAACTGTCAAATAAAATATCCAGAATGGATCTCGAACAAGCCAAAGCTGATTCTTTCCCCAAAAAGGATTTCAAGAGGAACCCCAACCCCCTGAACCAGCAAAGACAAATAAAAAACGAAGATAAAAAAATACAAGCTCCCTTAAAGAACGAAAAGTTTATAGGAGCGAACAATTTTCAAGACTTCAGAGATTTGGATAATGATGTCACGAACTTCGGTGATGACTACACACAACCATATCTGACTCGAGAAGATTATGAAAAAGCTCTAAACACGCAACAACCATCGAATAAGGGTAAATAAAGTGATCATACTGACCTTTGTGAATCTCAACAAGAAATTAAGATGATTATGGATGAGATCCAACCCAAGTATAACTTAAGATCTAAGAGTAAGCCCACCTCAACTACTCAACCCAAGAAAATCCTCCAAAGAGGTCAAGCTTATGAGCCTACTCCAGAAGAGACCTTATTACCCAACAACAAAGCAAAAGTATTAAGCACACAAGGGTCTGAAATGGAAAAAGTTGAGACCCAAGCACAAGGAACCGAAACAGCTAATAAAATTATGTCTTCAACCAGGACCATGAGTAATAAAGTGGTCCAGACGAATAAGTCGGAAAGGAAGGATTCAAAAGTCTCAACCAAAGAAATAGACAAGGTGAGCGAAGCTTTCAGTTTTGAAAATGAGATAAATAAAATTAAGATACCAATCCCTTTGGTAGAATTAGCAAAAAAACTCGTTTATCGGAAGCAGATTACCAAAGCGATGGGTGTCTCTGAGCTAGAAAGCCAGTCTGATGTTTTAAACCTGGAAGATAAAAAACCTAAAATCACTTTTGGTCCCCATTTTGAAGGGGCCAAAGACACCGTTGCTCCCTTTTATATCACGTTGAATGTGCATGATCAATTGCTACATAATTGCATGTTAGACTCCAGAGCCTCCCATAACGTTATGCCTACGATTATTATGGAGAAATTAGGTCTCTAGATCACCAGACCTTATGGAGATCTTTACTCCTTTTAATCAAGAAGGGTTAAGTGTATGGGGATGATAAAATATTTTGTAGTTACCTTGGCGCAGGTCACGATTAAGAGTATCCTGATGGATGTGGTTATTGCAGATATTCCCCCTAAGTATGGCTTACTGTTGTCTAGGTCATGGGGAGACAAGCTGGGGGGTTCTCTTCAATTGGATATGATGTTCACCACAATTCCTGTGTTTGGTGGTCAGTTTACTCGATTGTACAGAGAAACGAGATTAGCCTATACGGTAAGCGACCCTCAAAACCCGAACAATTTCCCTATTTACATTGCGGATCAAGATTTAGGAAATTGTATCTTATCTTTTGATGATGGTTTAGATGCTTGTTCGGAGGAAAACCATATAGAGAAGGAAGAGTCAAGTTATATGACAGAGGATCTATGTAGCACCGGTGTCTGGAAAATGTATTTTGACGGTGCCTCATCTTGTGAAGGGGCAGGTGCAGGAGTGCTTTTAGTGGCTCCCGAAGGAAAGTTCGTGGTTCCTTTTTCCTACAGACTGCAGTGGGATATAGATTACACTAATAACGTATGTGAATATGAAGCATTGGTCTTAGGATTAGAGGCTACCAAGAAGCTAAAGATAAATAACTTAGAGGTATACGAAGATGCAGAGTTAATAGTCAAACAAATAAACCGACAGTACCAAGCCAAGCATCCCAGATAAAGATCATACAAAAATTGTGCCTGGGATCTCATGGAAAACTTTTTCTCATTCGTAAATGTCCACTTTATTCCTCGCGCAGAGAATTTACATGCTGATGCATTGGCTAAAGTAGCTTCAACCTTCTCTCCTCCCACAACTTTCAAATTGAAGTATCACGTAGAAATCATACACAGACCATCCATACCAGACAATATCCAGCATTGGCAAGTCTTTGAGGATGAAGAACAAATCAAGAAATTTCTTGAAGCAGTGGGTGAATTCTCCGAAACTCATGTAGACCAAGAAAATCAAAACGACCCGATATGGATCATGCAAGAAGAGGAGGATCCTGAAGTTTTCTGAGAAAAAATCGTGGATCATTGTATGCTAGTCCTTAAAAACAACCATATTTTGAAAGGATTGATTCCATTAGAAAGTCTTTTTGATCAAAATGACATACCTATGAAATCTACCTTACAACCCCAACCAGAAGAAGTGGAGGATTGTGATATAGGAACCAAAGAAGAATCCAGGGTGGTAAAAATATCCAAGTTCCTCCCTCTCGAAATAAAAATTAAGTATAAAGACCTACTCAGACAGTATAAGGATGTTTTCACCTAGTCTTATGATGAGTTAAGAACATATGACACTTCTGTAATTGATCACAAGATACCTTTAAAGCCTGGGGTCAAACCATTCAGGCAAAAGCTTAGATAGATCAACCTCCTTTTGTTACCTATGATCGAAAAAGAAGTTAAGAAGCTTTTAGATGTGAAAATAATAGTACCTCTGAGATATTCAGACTGGGTAGCAAACCTGGTCCCGGTTAGGAAAAAGAGTGGGGAAATCAGACTGTGTGTGGATTTCTGAAACTTAAATAAGTCGTCTCTCAAGGACAACTATCCGCTGCCCAAAATGGACCACATGTTAGAAAAGGTAGTTGGAGCCAACCTAATGTCTATGATCGACGGGTTCTTTGGTTATAATCAAATCTCCATGAATGAGCAAGACAAAGAAAAAAATGCTTTCACCACACCATGGGGTACGTTCATGTATGAAAAAATGCCTTTTGGTTTGATGAATGCAGGGGCCACTTTCCAGCGTGCTATGGACATCGCTTTCATAGGAGAAAGGGATAAGTTCGTAGTCATTTACCTTGACGATTTGATGATTTTCTTTAAAACTGACGAAGAACACTTGATGCATCTCAAACAGACTTTCAAAAAATGCCGCAGGTTTGGTCTATCTTTAAACCCAAAGAAATCACATTTCGCCATGCGGGAAGGTAAGCTTTTGGGTCATATCGTATCTAGGGATGGAATCAGGATTGATCCTAAGAGGATTGAAGCAATAGATACTATAAACATTCCCAGAAATGTAAAAGAGATTCAATCTTTGTTAGGAAGAATAAATTTTTTACGAAGGTTTATCCCGAATTTCGCTGAGATTGTAAAATTGATCACAGGTATGTTGAAGAAGGAAAATGAAGTAAAATGGACAACCGAGGCCAAAGCATCGTTCGCACATATTAAGAAAGTCATAAGAGAGGCACCTGTGTTAGCGAGCCCCAACTATCTAAAGGATTTTCTTATCTTCTCATTTGCCTCCGAGTACACTATCGTTGCGATGCTCCTACAAAAGAACGAAGAAGGATTCGAACAACCGATCACGTTTTTCAGCAAGAGCCTTAGAGACGCAGAACTGAAGTATGATATAATGGAAAAACAGGGGTATGCCATGGTAAAAGGATTAAAGTAATTCAGAACATATGTACTACACTCGAAGATAATTGCATACGTGCCTACCAGTTCTGTGAAAGATATATTAGTACAGCCAGACAACGATGGAAAAAGAGGGCGATGGCTCGCCAAAATCCAATAATTTGATCTGGAATTCAAACCGACCAAATTGATAAAAGGGTAAGGCCTGGCCAAACTCTTAGCTGAGTCGAATTTTAGAGCCCTAGATATCAATTGCTTACAGGAAGGCGACGAAGACACGAACCTAAATGAGTTTAATGAGAAAACAGGTCCAAATAAGATCGAAGAGAAGTTCATATCGTTAGGCTGGTACAAAGACATAGTATCGTACCTTCTAACCCTAAAATGCCCAAATGAGTTATCACCATCTAAAGCCAGGACTTTAAAACTCCATGCAGTTAAATATTGTATCACCGAAAGCCAGCTATATTGGAAAGATCCACTTGGTTTCCTGCTAGTCTGTTTAGTTGAATCGAAAACTCAGCGGGTTATAGATGAATTTCATGAGGGAATTTGTGGGGGGCATCACGCTTGGAGAGCTACAACTTACAAGATTCTAAGGGCTGGGTATTACTGGCCAAAACTTTTCTTGGACATTAATGCCAAAGTGCGTTCCTGCAACCCTTGTCAACTATTTGCAGGTAAACAGAAGCTCTCGGCACTGCCTTTAGTTCTAGTCAAATCCGAAGCCCCGTTTCAGCAATGGGGTCTAGACTTCATAGGCGAGATTAATCCCCATTCTAGTGCTCAACACAAGTGGATCTTAACCGCAACAGATTATTTTACTAAATTGGTGGAATCCATTCCAAACAAAAGGGCAACAGACTCGGTGGTAATCGATTTTTTAGAAGACAATATTTTGTCTAGATTTGGGTGCCCCCGAAAGATAGTTAATGAAAATGCCCAGGCCTTTAAATCTATGGCTATGATCAACTTCTGTTAGAAGTATAACATCGTTCTCGACCATTCCACAACATATTACCCCCAAGGAAACGGATTGGCCGAATCATCTAACAAGAGCCTGGTAAATATAATCAAGAAAGTATTGGATGAAAATAAAAGGTCTTGGCATGTGCACTTAAAATACGCATTGTGGGAAAATCGCATAAGCACAATAAGGTCAATCAGCATTTCACCTTTTCAGATGGTATATGGGACCGATGTTGTGCTACCTATAAACCTAGTGCTCCCAGTGATGAAGTCATGGCAAGATCAAAATGAAGAACCCAATCATGTCACCAGAAGGATAAATCAACTGATCGAGATTCAACAGCATAGAGTCGAAGTAGATGAAAAGATGCAGAAGTACCAAGATGACATGAAGGCATTATTCGACCGCAAAGCAAAGGATAGAGATTTCCTCCCAGGTGATTTAGTGTTAAGGTGGGATGCAAGAAAGGAAGAAGCAGCAAAACATGGTAAATTTGACCACCTCTGGTATGGGCCATTCAGGGTCTCATCTTTGGAAGGAAAAAATTATTTCCTACTGGAAAATAATATAGACGGTGAAGTCCTCAATGCCTCTGTCAACGGGCGGTATCTGAAGCATTATATGACATAACAGTCGCCAAACACACACACACACAC
>JASDQU010384496.1:0-11060 GCA_032191745.1 Picea mariana | reverse complement strand
GGAAGCTGCTGCTGCTAACAGGACAATTCTGGCTAAGAAGAAGAAGAATGGGTCCTCCAGGGCCATGCTCAGGTCAATCCTGCTCTCGGTACTTCATGTCTAGGACCTGCGGGCCTCGAGACATGATCTCCTAGTTATCCCTAGATATCGGGGATAACAGGGCCCACAGTTTTGGCGACTGGTCACAAAGGAGCAGGCCTGGAGAAGGGACGCTAACGTTTATCGCGTGGCAAGGCAGGTCCCGAAGCGCCGAAAACATCTCAGCCGTCCATCCAGAGGGATGCGTGGCGCGTGATTAGGCTGTCACCGTTTCGCCTATCGTAGCTTTGAAGCATGAGGAACAGCCTCCTCCCAGTCGTGAGACGTGAAGTGCCGAAAGCGCCTTTGAAGATAGGCACAAGGTTACAGCCCGTAGTCGCTTGGGGGTGATAGAAAGAGTTGTACGAAGGGGGCCAAAGCGCCAGGTTTAGCTGCAGAAGGAATCACCGTGTTCTCCAGGTGCCAGTTCAACTTGATCTCGATCCTGATACCTGCTCAGAGTGAATGAAGAAGAGAGAGGGTGGTTGAAACCTCGCCTCACTCATTAATTGCAAGGTATGGATGTCCCGGCAGGAAGTCTATCCGAGATGGTCCTATGTACTAGTTTTCCCATAGAAGTCATGTCGATGTCCTCGACTCACCAGGGAAGTCTGTAGAAGCTAATTCGGCATTTAAGGGCTCAACTAGCCCTTAGCATCAGCCATGCAAAGTTAAGATGGCATATGACAGAGGAGTGCAGGCCAGATTTGATTGAAGAGATGCCCCATCCTGAAAGTCTAGCACGCCTCTGTTATGCGAATTTTTCTAAGTATATGTACCCAGTTTTTGTATTTTGTTTAGTATCGATGGTTGAGCAGGGCTCCCAATTGTAAAAGCTTTAACAAAGCACTGGTTATTCTGGTTATGCGTTAACTCTTGAGACTTCTTGCCTTATGAATGTCAGTTTCTTTCATATCTTTGTTTGCACTGTGTTAGAACAGCTCGGAATTGGAGGATCCAGTCGAGTTGTAGCTGTTATAGGATGTTGTACGTTGGATCATTGTAACAGCTGCGTTGTCTCTAATCGGTCTTGTGATTTTCTCAACGCTAAATGACTTGGAATTGGAGGATCCAATCAAGTCACCCCTTTAGTTCCCCGAAACTCTGAACCAAGAGGATCTTGCATTTAGAGTTTTTCTTCTGCAAACTGTTGAAAAGCCTGTTGCCCGAAGTAGTTTTGCTCACTCCTCTCACCAAGTCTTCCACCTGCTCATTTTACAATCAAACACTGACTGAAGTTAGATCAAGACCTCCTTTGTTCTTTACATACCAGACCTGGTCCCTGAGCTAGAGTGATTCCATCCTGGGTCTCTAACCATTTGATCACCCATTAAACTTATCGTGACATAAAATTGATGGGCGTTGGGCTCTGCTCCTGTCGCAATCCAGGAGTGACTTCTGACGCTAACATTTCTGGCGTCGTTGCTGAGGACGAAGTTGAAAATTTTCCCCGGGATTGAACGACATTAAGCCTCTGATTCTAAAGGTGCATCGGGTATCAGAGCCTTTGAAGATTGCTACTGTGCACCTGGCGACTCCGTTGTGACGACTCCACTGGAGCGAGCCCGTTGTTTTAGTTGTGGCTTCCAGAGGCAGACATACGCGATCTCATCCACAGCTGCCTCTAGCTAAACCTGTAGCTGATCTGGAGGTGGTTTTCAGAAAAGGAAAGGCCTTTGAAGGGGAAACTTCTACCACCAAACCAAGTAATCCGCCATCTCCTTCTGTAGAAACTCCATTTTCTTCTTCTCAGCTTCCTAGCAAGCCTGTTTCTGAGGTTTCCCGTTTCCTGAATTTCGGGAGTGTTCCTGTTGAGTTCTCCTCCTGGTCTAGCATTAGAAGGAGAAATCCTTGTCACTCCCCTCTCCCCCGAAGCTCTACCTTGGCGTGAACCTAGGACCACAGGAGACTTCCCCACTCCTAGTTTTACCACTCCTCCTCTTGTTACTGTTGCCACTTCTGCACAGAGAGAAGCATCTATGGACTCAAGCCCGTTAGCCTTCTCCCTAAATCCCCCGTTGTTTCCTGGAAGCTCCTTCCCAGTATCCCCTTTTCGAGCCCCTTCTCCCCTGAGTTCCCCTCCACCTAATATTCCCATGGCAGGAGTTAATCCCCCCCATGACTAGAATGGAGGCCATTATAGCTGCTAGGTATGCTCCCCTTGTATTACCACAGCCTCTTAACGCCCTTCCAGCAGATGAATACCTTAACCAACTACCCAAGTTCACAGGTGAAGGGGACATAGCTGCAGAAGAACACCTTGAAGCCTTTTACAGCTTCACAGATGATCACGTTATCATGCATGCAGATGTATGGATGAGAATTTTTGTCCATAGCCTTGAAGGCGAAGCTAGGAAATGGTTTATAGCCCTACCTCCTGGATCTATAGATGGGATTGAGGCTTTGGATAGCGCCTTTCTGAGACAATGGGGAGACAAAAAAACTTCATGTATTACATGACAGAGTTCGGGTCCTTGAAGAGAAAAGAAGGAGAGTCTGTCTCTGACTTCTCTAAGAGATTCAATAAGATGTATCATAAAATCCCCGCTGAGATTAAGTCCTCAGAAGCCTCTGCGAAGATCACTTATGCTAGCGCTTTTGATCCCGATTTCTGCCTTCTGTTGAGGGAAAGGAGAGCAGCCACTCTGGCGCACATACAGGACGTGGCCGTAGAAGTAGAGTCTAATGTATTGGTTGTTGACCGGCTCAGGAGTAAGGCTGACAGAGACATACCCAGGAGGAGAGATGAAGCCTCCTCATCTTGTTCTTCTTGCCTTTCTCCTCAAATGGATGAGGTAACTAAAGTGTTGAAATCTCTCTCGGCTAGAATGGAGAAGTGGGAGTTAGAGGGGAATCCCACGTACAGAAACCCCCAGAATACTGTTAACAGAGGTTTCAAGAGGCTTGGTAACAATATGCCACAGACTTTGCCAAAGGAACAAAGGAGCAAAGACAGAGATGATCAGAGGATTCAGACCCCTCTCCAAAACAGCATGGTTGCTCATGAGGAAGGAGAGGAGGTAGAAGAACTTGACCCTGAAATTAACTGCATCAAGGACACTTCCCCATTTCCTCATTTGACTCAATCTGCATACCAAGAATCCCTTATCAACACTCAAATCAACGAGTTGAGTAAAGGGAAAAAGGCCAGCAACACCCCTAACAGATACAATCTCAGGTCAAAAAAGAAAGAAGGAAATTTTGATAGCCAGGATCAGCCCCTCATAGCGGAAAGGCCTACTAAAGCTGCAGCAACCACTACTAAAGAAAAGAAAGCACAGAATGCTTCGCCAGCAGCCAAGGAACCAGCCTCCGAGGTAAGGGAAGCTCCTAAGTCTCTCTCCTCCTTTAGTTTTGAGCATGAGATTCAGAAGATTAGAATTCTTGTACCCCTATCCGAGCTAGTTAAAAATGAATATTTCAAAAGGTCCCTCGCCAAGCTGCTACAATTTGACCCCCCCCCAACCTTCCACGGACTCAATAAATCTCCAAGATGAAAAGCCAGCAGTCGTCCTGGGTCCCATGGTAGAAGATAGAGATGATTCATCCCCTCCCTTCTACACCTCCCTGAACATACATGATAAAGTGTTGCATAATTGCCTCATGGATTCAGGAGCTTCCCACAACCTCATGCCCAAAATAGTCATGGAAGAGTTGGGAGTGGAAGTGACAAAGGCTTATCATGATTTGTACTCTTTTGATTCAAGGAGGGTGCAATGTCTTGGAGTCGTCAAAGATTTGGTGGTCTCTTTATTTCAGCTGCCAATGAAGAGTGTGGTCATGGACATTGTGGTAGCTAATGTTCCCCCCAAGTTTGGCATGTTGTTGTCTAGGTCTTGGATTAAAAAGCTTGGAGGAACATTGCAGATGGATCTCACATATGCCACCATTCCAGTCTTTGGAGGGGAACACAGGAGGTTGTACAGAGAGGCCCAGCTAGCCTATATAATCAGTGATGAAGCCAATCCTACCAACCATCCTATCTTTTCCCTTGACACTGATTTAGGTTCCAGTCTACTGTAGCTCATTAATGATCCCGAGCCTCTTCTAAAACTTAGAAAGCAGCCCACCACTTCTCATGAATTTTCTTCCCCCATCACCTTCGTCTGGGAAATGTTTTTTAAGGAGCCTCTTCCAGGAAAGGCGCTGGTGCTGGAATATTTTTTGTGTCACCTGCTCAGGAAACCATATCTCTGTCATACAAGCTAGAATTTGAAACAACCAACAATGTGGCAGAATATGAAGCTCTTATTCTAGGATTAAGAGCTGCAAAGGAAATGAGAATTCAGGAGGTAGCAGTGTTCGGAGATGCAAAATTGGTAGTCCAGCAAATCAGAAACGCTTATCAGGCTAAGCATCCTCGACTCAGGAGTTATAGAAATGAGGTATGGGACCTAATTGACAGTTTCTTCTCAGCATTTAACATTTCTTTCGTCTCGAGAGAGAAGAACACAGTGGCAGATTCCTTGGCTACATCAGCAAGCAATTTCAAAGTGCCCTTGCCACCCAAATGTAGATACGATGTGGAAGTAAAATGCAGGCCCTCTATACCTGACAATGTCAAACATTGGAAGGTGTTCGAGGATGATCTTGAGATCAAAAGATTCTTAGAGACTGTTGAAGAATTTTCAGAAATGCATATTGACCAAGACTCTGCCTCTGAAGAAAAGCTTGATGGGGGTAATTTTTTGAATAAGATTGCAGAGCGTAGCATTGTGCAGCTGCCCAACAATCATATTCCAAGGGGACTGGTTCCTTTGGAAAGGCTTTTTGATAGAAATGATGTGGCATTAAAAGGGGAAATCTCAGAGGATGACGCTGATACAACTCAATGCAACATTGGCACTGAGAATGAACCCAAGTTTGTCAAATTGTCCAGAATTCTGAAAAAGGAGCAGAGGGCTGAATATGCTGAACTATTGAGGGAGTTTGTTGATGTCTTTACCTGGACCTATGAAGATCTCAAAACATATGACACTTCTGTCATTGAGCATAAAATCCCGTTGAAAAAGGAGGCAAAGCCATTTAGGCAGAAGCTAAGACAGATCAATCCCATGTTGTTGCCTATCATGGAGAGGGAAGTGAAGAAGCTGCTACAGGCCCAGATCATCGTGCCACTGAGATATTCAGAGTGGGTGGCCAACTTGGTCCCAGTAAGGAAGAAGAATGGAGAAATCAAACTCTGTGTAGATTTTAGAAACCTGAACAGGAGCTCACGAAAGGACAATTACCCCTTACCAAAAATGGAACATATATTGCAGAGGGTAACAGGAGCATCTAGGATTTCCATGATCGATGGCTTCTCTGGCTACAATCAAATCTCTGTTCTGCCCGAGGACAGGGAAAAGACGGCATTTACCACTCCATGGGGCACATTCATGTATGCTAAAATGCCTTTTGGATTGATGAATGCAGGGGCAACGTTTCAACGTGCCATGGACATAGCTTTCATCGGGGAAAGGGATAAGTTTGTGGTCATCTACCTGGATGACATAACAGTCTTTTCCAAATCTGATAAAGAACACTGTTGTCATCTCAGGAAGGTTTTTCTGAAATGCACGAGTTTTGGCATTTCATTGAATCCCAAGAAATCTCTGTTCGCCATGAAGGAGGGAAAGTTACTGGGTCACATAGTATCAACTGAAGGAGTCAAGATCGATCCTAGCAGAGTTGAGGAATTACAGGCCTTATCAATCCCAAGATCCAGGAAGGAGGTCCAATCTTTCCTTGGTAAGATTAATTTTCTAAGGAGATTTGTTTCTAACTTTGATGAAGGGGTAAGACTTATAACAGCCATGTTGAGGAAAGGAAATGAAGTGAGGTGGACTTCTGAATCGCGAAGTTCCTTTGAGCAGATAAAGAAGGCCTTAACTGAAGCTCCTATGCTTATCAGTCCAGATTACTCAAAGGATTTCCTTATTTTCTCTTTTGCCTCACCTGACATAGTGGTTGTTGTTTTATTACAGACAAACGAGGCCGGGCTAGAGCAGCCTGTTATCGCACAGTTTGTAGGAAAGGTTTAGGTAGCTTGAGTCAAGGCTTCAAACTGGCGTAACAGGAGCTTTCCCACCCACTGTCACCTCGATGGGGAGCTCTTTCTATTTAGGGTGGCTAATCCCAAGGGAGATGTCCCTAGTAATCTGGGGTTCTGAAGGAGAAGAATCAAGGTTTAAGGCTTCAAAGGTTAAGGATAAGCTTCCCTTCACACATTACTGCCAAATGATAGTCAAAAAGAAGAAGATATTCCACTGGATGGCACCTGCTTGCGAGACAAGGCAAATAAAACTAAAAGAGTGTGTTGCAGTGGTTAGTACTTCAGATATTGATGACTATCTCCAACATATGTATGAGCAATGATTAAATGTAATTATTGACGAAGTCAATGATTACTAACAAAGACAAAGGCTTATAAAGCTCCTTCAACAAATACAAACTGATACTTGCATTCAATGTACAAAATCAAACTTTATTATATCACAATGCAGTAGATATCATAAATCTGCTCATATATAAATATTGTTGCTGCGTCACTATGCAGAATTAAGGTGACGTCAGCCCTAGTATTAGGTTAATTTGTAGACAATGAGAGCAACGTTTTGTCAATCAAGCTTATGAAAACAATCAACAACTCAAAGCCTACCAAAAATGGTGACAATATCACAATGTTTCATGCCAAACAAGAGATCAAACAAGTGTGACGTCACCTATATTGTTGTTGTTTTTAGGGTTAGGGTTAGCTAGTCAAAGAGGTGGATGTTTTGACAAATCAACCAATGAAAATGCTTAAAACCTCTATGGCTATCAAGGGATGAGTCAGCCGCAACTTTTAGTCCAAGCACAAGTTTAAAAGAGGCAAGACGTTATCAAGGTTAGGGTTAGTCTAGACGTTAGGGTTAGTTAGGGTTTCAAATAAAGAGAGTTTAAAAGAGTGTTTAAGCACAAGAAAACCTCAACGTTTTGTTCTTAGACTAGTGCCTTGGGTAAATGGAGTCCAATGGAGAGAAGCTAATGGCTTGGAAAGACTTAAACCTAAGGACAAGAGGCTTAGGTTTAATGGTGCTGCAATGGCAGGGCCACCAAATCAAAACCCTAAGGGGAGGAGGCTCATTCTGGTGTAGCTAAAGCTAGGCCTCATGCTCCTCCCTCTTTCCTTAAGACTGTTGTCGTCCTAATGCACACTTGCAAACGTGAGCTAAGTCCTGCTCACTTAGTGTGCCCTCGGAGACACAATGTCTAAGCCCCAGCCCACACTGTCACCTTGACTGGAAGCTTCTTCCTTCTAGGCTTACTCCTAGGGAAGCCAAGGGGGGTAGTCCCTAGTTACTAAGATAATTTTAATTACAATGTTATAGGAGTTAGTTTCAATTGATTATAGGCCAAGGGGAAAACTAGCCTAATATGACAAGCAGCAATGCAAGTTCAAGTCTAAGTCTATATGCAAAGTCATCCCTTTCCCTAAGTCAACTAAGGACTAGTGCCTAAGGTTGGGCAATGGGGTCAACTATGTGTAAGGGTGGTTTGTTACAAGAAATTTTACAATTTAATCAAATCAAACTACCCAATCCCCACAATTAGAGTTATTTACAAGATTATACAAGTTTACAATGAATACAAAAATACACAAGATATACAATAGATACAAGATGTACAAGAGATAAAAGAATTTACACCCTAGGGCCAAGCATGCCCCAAGTGGCACTTACTCCACTTGGATTGCCTTCACTGGAATCTAACCACTCAAGCACTCAAGGATGAAAGCAAGTGATGCCTCCCCAAGTGGGATACTCAATCACTTACTTTATCCACACCACAATAGATTGATTAACAAGATATTCAATATGATAACCAAATAATCACATAAACATGAAAGATCAAGACATATAGTTGCAATAAAGAGATATAACAATGAAATTATCACAAGTGTGTTGGCCTATCAATACATCTACTTCCCAAACATACACAATGTGATCTATGCAACTAGTGTATCTTCTTAGATATTTTAGATTTCCCACCCCCTAACTAGATGTGTGTCTCAACTTCCAATTTTACCAAATAACTGCCCGGTGCTCAAGATACTAGGGATAACGAGCCCCTAGCCTAGCTTCCAAGGTCAGCCCGTCGCCACTGCAAGTAAGAAGTAGTCAGAGGAGGGATCTCCCCAACGAAATCACGGGACGGTCCCCCGCCACTTCCCCCAAAGACTGTCCCTCTTACCCGTTTTAGATGGTAGAATAAGTTATTAGAGACCCCTAGAATGTTGCTAAGTGTTTTAGGGACCCTCGGGTGGGTCTTTAAGGTGTGTTGGGTTAATTTTAAAGAGTTTTAGACAGTTTTATTTTAGTGATTTAGCGAATGGCCGTGAGCAAAAATTGTCCAAAACGAGTGCTTAAGAGATTGCAATTATATCACCATTAACATGTAAAGATATAGCAATAGATAACACAATGCTTAAACAACTAGATAGGCATCACATGAAAGGATTATACAAGATATTGAAACATATAACCATAAACCATTCACATATGATATCCCAACAAGAAAGATTAAATGTTAAGGCACTTAGATGTTTAAACCAAAAGCATGTAAGGTGATATAAGGTGTTTGCAAATTGTTAAGATGTGTATGGGCTTAGAAGATAAATAAAACTATGAGCAAGAGCACTAAACCATTCACATCTAAACCATGAATATTATATCACAAGTGTATTAAACCATGAGCAATTAAACTTTAGACTTGTAAAATGTTAAACCATAAAACATATGATGTGCCAAAGGGTGTGTGTGAACCAATAATGGGCCGTGAGAACTTTAAACCATGAATAAGTTAAGCATTAAACCCAAAGTGTAAATGTGTTAAGTGTTTTAAAACTATTGCTTGAAAATGTGTTTAAGTGTGATAGCTTAAAGGTTGATGAGTTAGAGCATGAGCATATATTTTTAAACCATCACATTTACCATAAGCAAGATTATCACATGTAAATCAAAAGTGTGTGAGATGTGAACAATTATACCATATGCATGTGAGATATCAAACCCAAAGAATGTGTGTTGAGTGCTTAGACAAGTCACCCTAGGCCGTGAGCAAAGTATGTGTGTTGGGCCGTGAGGGTGAAGGCCAAGTGAGGCCGTGAGCCAAAGGGAGGCAGGCCGTGAGCAAATGCCACAAGGGCCGTGGGCTTAAGATGAGCCTCCAACGAAGACTAATGTGTGATCTCAACACTTAAGATATCAGCCAATACCACGTTTAGTTATATGCTAAGTTACAAGAGATTTAAGACCTTAAGAAACAAATAGAACTTAGCAAATCAAAGAGACCTAGAAGGTATTATTACTTGACTCAATATGCCTTCAATGATTAGCTAAACAACTTGAAAAGATCTAGATCTAAAGCATGTAGTTATACACCAAGTTATCTAACCATTAAACAATGAGATACGAGAGCATATGAACACAATGAAGCTATCTAACCATTAACATAGAAAGCAAAAGCATATGAGAGATAAGGGGAAAGAAACTAAGCTTGCAAGTGATAGACTATCTAAGATATATCTAAGTTAAGCAAGGCAATCACTACAAGTTTATTTCCTTAAGCCAAGGGCGATATTGGGGATGACTTCCCCAAGGTGCCGGAAAGTGAGGCTAACCCACCAAGACAAACTTGCACAGAAAAGGGGGGCTTTGAGTCCAGTCACTCTGATGAAAACAGAGGCGTTCTTGAATATGAACGAAGGACAAGCTGCTGGCCTACCCCTCAGGCAAGAACTATCTTGACAATGCTAGCAAGCATTATTAGATTGATTTTAGATAAAGAATGAAAGAATATACAAGCTAATCTAAGTGTTATATTAACAAAAGAATAACTAACTAAGTTAGGCTACTTTTAGAGCTCTAAAACACTAAGAAAAACTTCAGAAATTTACAAGAGATGAAGGAAAAGAGAGGAGAAATGTCACCCAAGTCAAGGAAAGTGCTTGGGAAGCCTCCTAGGTGTTGTATGCAGCTTGTACTATCCAAATATGACGCTGCCATGCAAAAACAGCAAGCAAAAGCTTGTTGGAAATGCTGCAAGAACACCAATGTTTGTTACAGAAATTTCTGTGTAAACACAGAAAATTTCCAGCAAAGTATTATATTGAGAAAAATATATTTTTGACCTATCAATAAGCTAGAATACTACAGAAAATGGAAATGAATGAGAGCAAGATATCAGATCTAAAAGCAAAGCTTGGAGTGTATGCAGGAAGTGGTTGTAAACTGCTTCTAAAAGACTCATCCACTCCACAACCTGTGACACAACCTGTAACTCAAACAACAAGTAGATCTATAGCAGCATAGTATTGTGGTTAGCATTAAAAATCTGAACTAATTCATGACCAAAATCCAACCATTCAATACATAAACTATCAACACTAATGTATATTTAGTTTACCCTAACAAACTAATTTGCCAAGGAATGCTAGCATATAAACAACAAGATGAGCAAGAAACAATATCACCTCATGTGATCTTGATCACTAGACTAATCTATGAGATCCAAAATGTCCTCCAAAGCTTTCTTTATTCATCCAATATGGTGGAACCTTGTGCAACTAATTGCTCCAAGCATTCCAAGAGCAATGAGTGAGTGGAAGATGGCAAGAACAAGAAAGAATGGCAAGATTTTGATAGCATAACAGTAGCTCAAAGAATGGTCAGGAAAAGGTGAGGGAGAGGCTTCCTTTTATACCTCTAGAGGCAAAAGGAAAGGGTTTAGATGGATGCCAAGTGTTAACACTTGAGCAAATGAGTGAATCCCAAGAGAGGGGGTGCCCTCTTAGGGTTTGAGAGCTTGGGATTGACAAAAGGTGAGGTGGAGGGTGTAGATAGGTTGGCTAACACACCTAGAGGGGCGCACTAGTCAACTTAGGAGGACCCAACTTCCCAAAATAGAAGTTGGTTGAGGGTTTGGGTGAGTTGTAACAACTCACATTGAAGAGGGGGCGC
>JASDQU010384495.1:0-10401 GCA_032191745.1 Picea mariana | reverse complement strand
TCGAGTTCGGTGATCAAGGGGAACAGCCCTTTGAAGCCTGATTCAGAGGCTCGCAAATCATCATCAGTGGTTAAGAAGGCCGCCGCTCCTCGAATGGACGATGGAAAAATGTAAATTTTATCATATCAAAATGAAAAATTACATTTTTGCAGTGTTACAGTATTTTGAAATCAAAACTAAGACTTGATAAAAACAGATCCCTTAATAAAATTGATAAAATTAAAAAAATTAAAATGGCTTTGCAATGAATTATCAAAATTAAAGTTTAAACTAATACTCCATTAATTATTATATAATTAAACAATTTAAATATCAAAATTAAACTAATACTCAATTAATTATTATACAATTAAACAATTTGTATCTAATTATTATACAAATATTATCTGCAAATTTATTATCTTGGAAAATTATTGGACAACTTATATCTATCAAACTATGTGTCAAAATTAAACCATGACTCAATGCATTGCAAAGCCCCATGGTCTTGTAAAATTTATAATTTATATAATTATTTTTTAATAAATTTATTTAAAATTAAATTAAACAAGAAAACTCAAAAAGTAGTCAAAATTAAACCATTACTCAATGCATTGCAAAGCAAGCCACAAGGTCTTGGAAAATTTATAATTTATGTCATTGTTTTTAATAAATTTATTTAGAATTAAATTAAACAAGAAAACTCAAAAAGAAAAATTATTAGACAATTTCTATCTAACAAACTTCGTGTCAAAATTAAACTATTACTCAATGCATTGCAAAGCCACATGGTCTCGGAAAATTTATAATTTATATAATTATTTTTTAATAAATTTATTTAAAATTAAATTAAACAAGACAACTCAAAAATTTTAATGGGAAAAGGTAGGCACGGAACATTATAAGAGTCCTTCACCCAAATCATTATAAAAATTATTTCAATAGTTGTAAGGAAAGGTATTTAAAGTATGGGGTACGTCACCTCCACATGATCCCAAGTCTTTTATGGTTTATGGATTTTCCCAAGTCTTTTATGGTTTCAGTTATATGTTATGGACCGAATGATTTTTCTATTTTAAAAATAAATATAAATTATTTAAGATATCGTTTCTTATGGATGTTTTTATGTTTTTATGGATTGGATTATTTTTTTTTGAATTTTTTTAAAAATTAATTAAAAGTAATATATTTTTTAAGTTATAAAAATAAATTTAGAAATAATATTTTTAAAATTTAAATTAATATATATTTTATAATTTAATTTTGATAAATGTAAATTTTTTATTTTTTATTTAATCATTATATTTTATTTAATTTATTTTTAAAATATTCTTAATATAACCCTTTGAGAGTAGAATATTTTGGTATATATATTTTTTCTTTTAAAATCACTAGGAGATATTGTATTAGTAAACTTTGTGGCAAATGTTCGTAGAGGAGAGATTTTGATGAACAACTAAATCAAATTATAAGTAAATGTTTCAGTTGTTTAGGAGAGAAATACAAAAAAAAAACTTTATATAGTAAACTTGGATGAAAACCTCGAAAATGAAGGAAGAGAAACATTGCATGTGGCTTTAAGTAAAAGAAGGAGGACCCTTCATACTAGAATTTTCCATGTTTTCCAAGACTATCCTTGGAGTGGGAGAATTCATAAACGATGAAGTCGACCATGGGAAAGAAGCCACATCGGACCAAACAGTTGCAAAGGGTGTTGTCTAAACCTAGAGAGGATAGGTCTGAAGAATTTCAATTTGGCCTGTAAGCATGCTACATTTATCTTGGGTCTTGTTGCATTGCTTGCCTATGTTGAATGAGGATTTCCAAGATAGAAACCATCTATGTTGACAAGTTGCTCAAACTAATATGAAGGGTGTGAATTGAATTTTGAAGTTCCTCGACATCCCATTCAAGTTAAGAGCAGGTTGCCTTAGAATTACCACATTGTTCCATGGGGCCAGTGACAACATGGAGACTTTGAACCAACATAGGAGAGCAACTGAAAGCGTCGAAAATACATCAATAACCAAGAGAAGGTCAGAGCAACACCACCAGAACGATTGAACATCAAACTTACCCAAATACTGCCAACCATGCATGAAGCATTGGATCCATAACAGCCCGTCCTATCTAATCTTGAACCCATGCAAGACCATGATTGCATCACCAGATGAACAAATCCATTTCAGGCAGAGTAACCCCACACCAGGCCAGTAAAGAGAGTGGGAGTTGAATACACAGGAGGTTCAAACAAGGGGAGTTATAACAAGTTGACGAAAGGGGGTGCATATTGAATGCATGAAGTCATGGAGGCAAGGGGTTGCCACGTGGAAAACCCATAAACAAAATGATAATTGGAGGGGGGGCATTAGAGGATGGGTTTAAAAGAATAATGATCATTAATTAAAATGTCCCCCATTTTGTCTTTAATTACTTGATTAGCTTGTGGATAAACTAACAAATTATTCAAGTGGCAGATATGGAGAAATTCCACTTGTGGAACGACTTATAGAGCCATTCGAATTCATTGGAAATAGAGTCATTCAAATTCATTGGAAAATGGAACACAATCGAGTATCATGTGGTAGCAAACCCAATTTAAGATGTCGAATGATGTTTTTTGAGTCTCTCAAGATGATGAGATTATGAACATTTCAAGTGCCGGTTAATAAGATCCCTTGAAGCAGGAAGTAGGTTTTTGCTTGGTTGTTAGTTTCCCAACCAAAACTCCAAGAAAAGGTAAGCTCTAAGTTTTCTCTAGGACCAAAGAGAATTCCACCCTGCCACCCCGATATTTTGACATATGTTTGATAATTGGTTTATAAGAGATTGCAAATAATATAGCAAAGTGCAATGCATATAGTGATCTTAAATCATCCCAAGTTGGTTTAGGTATTTTATTTAGGTGACACTCTGAATTCTGAAATCATTTTGAGTTGGTGTATGTTTTGCTTTGTTTTATGTTATGTGTTGTTTTAAATTTAGTAAAATTAATGATATTATGCTTTTATTTTATTTATTTTCAAAATGCTTTTAGTTAATGGAATGAATTGTATTGAGGAATTTGTGAAAACAATTTTTAGTTAAATAATTATTATTAGAGAAAATTCAATTCATTAAATATATTTTAAGAATAATATTTGGGTTATTTTTATGACTAGATGATTTGATATGAAGGTAAATGGCTTATGAAAAATAAATATGTTATAAAAGGATTCAAGATTAGATCGGACAAACGAGCATGAAGAGCATAGCTCCATCGTAAACCTGATTTATCAAGGATTCAAAGGGAGCAAATTTCTCTAGTTGCAAACCCTTTTTTAGTGCAAAACTTGAGGAAAGATTTGCATCTCTAGAGATTTGGTCTTTATGGGCACTTGATAGATATAGAGTTAAGATGGAGCTATGGTGGTATTAAGATGGAGCTAATGTAATAGTAAATATACTAAAGTAAATAGTAATAGTAAAAACTAAAATAATAGAAGTAATAATAATAGTAAATACTAAATATTAAAGTAATAGAAGCAATAGTAGTAGTAAATATAAATAGTAATAATAATAGTAAATGCCAAAGTAATAGTAATTTTACTAAAGTAATAGTAAATATGATATATATAATAGAGTGTGTAATTTTTGTTTTTATTATTTGAGCTTATTTTTTTAATTGAGTTTTTAATTTAGCGACTTTAAATTTTTGAAGTTTCCTATTAGAGTGTGTAGAGGGCTTCTATACCCAATGACATCACTTTCTTTTAATCATTCAAGTTAAATTTTAAGTTGTTTAAATTTTATGGAGATAAATTGTGTGTAACCTTTTATTGCCAAGAAAATTAAAATATAAATTATCAAGTGTAAAAGAGATTAAATCCAAAAATATTATGAAAATAAGAATTGGTCTAGCTAAAAAAGAGTCAAACACATGGAGAAGGTCCAGTGAATAAGTAGTGGGCTTCAATTTCGGGAGCTTCTCAAATGATACTAGAAGAGTGATAGGGTGCAGAGGCAAGAATTCTCATTTGGTCAAAGTAAATGAGGTGTTCAAATTATGAGAGTGTTTAGCGAAGTTGACTAGATGGATTTTGAAAAAATTGTGAGTTTGCCCAATATATAATTTGCCACAAGATCATAAAATTTAATAAACTCTTTAGCATTGATATTATTTTTTTTAATAAAAAATTATAATTATTATTTAACCATTTGAATCTTAATTGTATTATCACGTTTTCTAGTCTATACATATTATATTATATTTTTAATATGAGTCAATTTACTATTAATAACATTGTGATGATATAGTAAATTGGTTGTGAGAAGTTTTTTTTGTTATAAACATTTTAGGTTATTTTTAATTTTGTAGTCCTTCTATTGTTAATTACCCGGACTTCAATAATGAGGTCAATACCTCTATTTTTTAAAATACAAACAATTATATTTATATTAGTAAAATTGATGTAGCTCTAATGTTCAACATGCAACTACATAAAAGATCTTTTTGAGGGTTTAATGTAGAGACTAATAATCCAAATTAAAAATTTGCTGGTTTTATCTACCAAATGCCTAAAAGAGCTACATCTCAATTTTCCTCACATGAGTATATTTTAACAAATTGCTTACAATACATGATTAAAGTGGATTGTGCCCCCGACTTCTAGTCACCATTGCTTGAGATAATGTAGGAGATTTTTTCTTCTTCCATGTTGTCTTCCAAAGTTATTTTGCATTTGGTGAATTCCTTGCTATTCCTTCCAGCTCAAAATTGTCTTGATTTGGAGGTTTGGTTTGTTCTTGTGCCTCGATTTCTTCAGCTTGGTCACCTAGCTTGCCAAGAACTGAGAGCTCAACTAAATCTTTGTTCCCTCTTTCACCAAACTCTATGATGCCAACCCTTGTTGTAACAATAGGTCTTCTTAGGGGGTACTAGATTTGGTTGTGTTGAAGGATCTTCTTGAGATGGAGTTCCACTTGTTTGCAAGATTAGATGATGGTTTTCCTTATAGCGAACCAATCAGGTTGATTGACATTGGTGCTTCCTAACCTTTTTGGGCCCTTTGGGGCATTGCTTTGCAATATTCCATGTTTCAAAGCAATCTCTACAACACAAAGAAACTCTTTCATAATCCAACTTTTGAATCCATGAATAGTTTTCACCTGCCAAATTTATTTCTGCCAGAGACCCTTTGTTGAAATCAATTTCCACACATATTCAAGCATATACTAATATTGTGGCTCTCAGTTTTAAAAGGAACCTCCCTAGGGCTGAACCAATGGCTTGAAGAGATGGTAAACACAAAAAATGCAAGGGTGTATTTGAGAGTCTAACCCAAACATAAGACAATGTAATAATATCAGTGAATGCATCAAAATAAGGAGTCCAAGGATTTGTGCACAAACCTCAATTACCCCAAAAACACAGGCCTTAGTTTATGATCAAATCCCTATATTCCACAAGCTCAAATTCAACGATGAAATAACCCTTTGCATAGGGGTGAATGAAAGAATCTATTTTTATCTTAGCTCACTAAGGCCTAATACCGTTAAGACAACATACTAATCGATTGGATTTGTAAAATGTTGCATGTTAAACAACATCTTTCTAGGTGGGAATAGATAAAGCCAAAGCCTCTTGTACCAAAAAAGAGCTGGAAGAGGAAGGATGAGAAGAAGCTTCATTCTTTACATCATATTTGTAAGAGATCCCACCATGATTACAAGAAGATCCACCCTTGAAAGAACTCATAGTTGGCGCTCTAGAGGTCCAGATCTATGTTGTCTTGTAGCTCAAATTACCAACAAAACCAGACATAGACCCCACCATCGCCATAATCGATCATGTACACAAAGATCATTGATTTAGTTGAACACTAGCTTACAGGATAATCTCTATGTGTGGACATGAGGTGGATAGATTGAGATCTTGGGTGGGGACAAGATGTACCTCTAATCATCAAACTACTCCTTTGTCGTTAGGGAAGCATTTTGATAGATTAGACAAGAATTATACAATCTTCTAGTTTCCCACGAGTTTAAAGAAGGTAAAAGTAGCAATTGGTCATATCATATATTTTAAGGACATGGATAGGGATCCGAGGGATGAAAAGAAGGAAAATTTAGATATGTTTGATCATATTAATGATGGGACTTCTATAGAAGAAGTCCAGAAAAACTTATAGGTCCTTAAAGAGTTAAAAAGGAAAATGTTGAAATGGAAGGAATTAGATAAATGGAGGATGAAGAGTAGGGTTATTTGAATATCAAAAGGGGATGAAAATACAAACTTCTTTCAACATTATGCTAAGCACAAGAAAAGTGTGAATACAATTTGGGAAATGGACAAGGTCAATGGATAAAGGTAGAGAATTTTAGGAGATTGCAAATTTAGGGGCCTTTCATTTCAAGACTTTACAAACAAAGTCTCCAACGGATAACATGAGTAAGATTACAAAGTGAACTTCAACACTTCGATGGGATCTTCACTGCAAGGGCTAACATGAGTAAGATTACAAAGTCTCCATAGGGTATAAAGTTAACTGCAACTCTTCAATGGGACCTTCACCCACCAAAAAACCATGCCCCATTTTGAGTTTGTTATAGCCATATTCAGTTCTCCTAATTAATGAAGTTGGTTTAAGCCTTTTCCATTTACCAAATCAGCAAGTTGTTGAACCTTTGGACAAATTTTGAAGCCTCTAACTTCATGTGTGTGCCCTACAAGAGTGCAACTCGTGTGTTGTGCACAAGTTGCTAGTTAGCAATCACCACATGCCTTAAATATGGTCCAAAAAGTAATTAAAATGTAAAATTCAAGGGCCTTAGGTAGAGATTACAAAGGTCGTTACATGTGCAACACATATCTCAAGCCCCAACTAACATAACTACTTTCTAGCCATATAAATAAGAGTTCCATGGTTGGATGAAGGACAACACCCTTATGTTAGAGAAAAATGGTTAGACCTTATTGAGTTTCCTTTGCCCTAAAATATGTCATTGTGTAGAACTCGCTTTGGTTCTCCAAGTTTGATAGAGTTTTGAGTGAAGTTTGTAGAGACACCCCTTGGCTCCTTCACCAAAGTAAAACTTTTGTCCTTATTGATTGGGAGTTATGATCATATGGTCGAGGATGGAGGAACCCAGATCAGGGTGATGGAGATGTTGCAACATGATCATGTATCATTTTTTTGTTGTAGAGTCTTGAATTAATAATATATCTCTCTCTTCTCCCCTTGCCAAATTCCTTATGTTCTTTATGTGCATGTTTATTACAGTAAAATCATGGAATTGTGTTGGGATTAATTACCCTAAAAATAGTTAGGGTTTCATACTTTACAATTTACATTGTTATGTGAAATGCCAATTTGGATATGAGGAAAGTTTTTATTGGTTGATTATGAACATGTGAAAATAAATCTAGTGTTGGAATTCAGTAAGTCAACTTTGCTCATGAATATCAAGTCCAATTGTTGGTTACAACGTACCTTTCTCTTTCATTTTCATTGCATTTCCTTTATAAGCATTAACCCTAGGGAAAGATACATTGCATATATATTGTCTGCATTAACCCTAGGTAAAGATGCATTGCATATATATTGTCTACATTAACCCTAGGGAAGATACATTGCATATCTATTATCAGCCATGTTAGTGAGAATCTAACCCTCTCACCGAGAATCATAAACCTGTCATAGAAAAAATCCTTGAAACTGAATTAACAACTCCATTGGAGGAATTCTTTTGTTTGGGTTGGCATTTTTAGTTTTTGATAGGTTTAGCATGTAGATTATGTTGAATTTACCAGTATGTCTCTCAACAAAATTAGGAATAAGAATTTAATTGCTGTTTATATGATTGATTTTTATTTTACTATTATTTTTACCCCACTTTGTACTTGTGTGTGGCCTTGTGTGTTGATACTTGTGCATAGTCACAGGGGCTTCACCTTGTTGACCAATATCTTATCACATTCATTCATAGAAGGGGTTTTTTAATTGTGAAAAATAAGGTCAATATGTTGTAGGTATTGGGGGGATTTATAGGTATTAGGGGGTATAAAATGCGGTATCTAGTAAAAATAGGGGTTTTAATTATTGGAAAAGATGTATTGGGAGGGGGGTCCAACAAAAATATTTTGGGAGACATTTATTAATATCTATTGAAATTAGGGGTATTCTTTAATATCCCATGAACGCACATGCTATGTCACAAGTTCATGGAGTCCATGTGCATAGTGTGTTTGTTGTTGTTCTACTTCCCACATGCACATTCTTGCATGCATGCACAAGAAGGTGTTGATCAATATCATGTGCGTAGTGCACATGTTACTTCAAAGCAACCCATGCACATATCTATAACTGGTAGTAATTTTCAAGTTTGATAAACTACAAGATTGGATTTTGGTGTTTTCTTTGAAATTCGTGAATATTCTTATGTGTTTTGATATTTGGTATAGTCAAATTAATTAGTGCCATCTTAGTTTCTTTTTTGACAAGTTTCAAAATTGTAAAAAAAAAACATTAGTTCATTATTTCATCGAAAGAAAAAGTGTGGTTGTGTATGCATCTTGTAATTCCTTTATCATTCCAGTGTTCTCGAGTTTCAAACACCATCTTAGTTCACTTAGCTACTGTATTTGAGTAATCAACAACCCCCTAAAATTAACACTAATATAAAAAGAACTAGACTCAATTTTCTCGTTATAAAACAGAAAATAGTCCAAGTTTGGCCCTTGGTGTAGGATTGGAGAGTACATTCTTCAAGGCCAGTAGAAATCTAATAGAGTGGTAAGGTCCAGTAGTAGAAAAAACAATTGCCCATAAAGTGCATCTAGTACATGTGTCAAGCATCAGGTTAAGTTGATTAAGTTTTGAGATTATCCTGTTGTACTTAGTTAGTGGATATATGTGTACAAGGGAACTTTGGTAAAGTTGGCAAGTTACTCAAAACGATGACCTTTTTCTAAAGCTTTGTCTACAAGGAAAATTCTTATATGTCCTTGCCCAATGCATAAGCTTGACCCATGAATGTTCCACTCATTTATTGATCGTGAATTAACACTGTTAGTGTCTTTTCCTAGGTTCCTTAGAGATAACTACAAGTGAAAATTAACACCCTTAGTGGCTTTTCCTAGGTTCCTTAGAGGTAACTACAAGTGAGAAGTGCTTGCAGTACTTGAGACAGATATCAAACCTCAGTATCAACTCCCTTGGATCTTTCCCATCTCTGCAAGGGATATTCCACATTGTCTTTTAATATGCCCTTATCATATTTTTCATGCCATCTCTTTGGCGGATTCTATGAAAACTCGACCTTCTTTCTTGTATTCATTTGGAAATAATCTAATTCATAGATTTCATCATCTGAATCAAATTATATTCTACTTTTGTAGGAATATAATCCCATGTCTATCCAAATTTTTCTTCTGCGTACATGGCTCTAACCTTAGGCTTTTTTTGTGGGAAGTCTTTAGCAAACTGGCTTGATTTTCCACAAAGATAACATCCTTTCTTATCGTCTTCCTTTTTTTTTAATTTAATTACTTTATTTCAAGAGGAGGTCTTTTCTTACAATAATTTTTTTCATACCTTATGTATTTTTATGGAGATTTTCTTAACCATTTTTTTTCTATGGAAGATACCTTTTTCTTTTCCTGGTTTTCCATAGGTTTTCACATAAGAAAACTTGTCAATCTTTTGTGTCAACATTATGTTTGTTCTTTATTATTCTTTTTGTGGATTTTTTATCCATACAAAAGTATTCTATACAAATTTTGATCATTTCAAATAAATCAACCATGTTTGTTCTAGAATTTCAAAAATTTTGTTTTGCATCATGACATGAAATTTTTCATGGATGGGATGTGGCATTCTGGTTATAATATTTTTCTTTGTAGTGTTATCTTCTACATGTCCACTCCTATATCTAATTTCTCACAATCATCCATGAATTTGTTGAATCCCTTTACACTAACTAGTTCCATCCCCATTACCATTCTAAGATCACTATCAACATATATTTATTTATGTAACCCAAATGTAGCCTGAATGGTTTGCTTGAGAGATTCAATATATGTAACATTTTATTTATAGAATGACTTCTTTCCAACATGAGCTATATGCTCAAATTTATCATTCACCACTTGAGGTAATTTTTCCATATAAAACATTAATACTATTGGATTACTGAGAGGGGGGGTGAATTAGTAATAGCGTAATTATAATATTTTTTCTTCAAATGTTATATCAATGTAGAATTATTATCTAATAATGAGAAGTACGAAATAAACAATCAAATACATACACAATACACCAGTGTTTTACGTGGAAACCCAAATCGGGAGAAAACCACGAAATGTTTTTTTCTTATATGTCTTGAAGAATTACATTCATTGGAAGCACCAACTTCCTTTGTTTTCCAGCTGCAACTGGAAGG
>JASDQU010384493.1:0-11061 GCA_032191745.1 Picea mariana | reverse complement strand
GGAAGTCATTACTTCCCTTGAACAATAAACTATTGATTATTTCTCATATATTGTGCATGGTGTATTGGTGTAACTCTTATACTATTGTTCATTTCTCATTGGATATAGTTGAATGGTTTAAGTATAAGTTGAAAAAGGTTTTAAATTGTACTTTATATTGATTCACCCCCCTCTCAGTATCAACAAAAACTAAGTGACATAAATGGTATAAATAAACATCATTATACATTCATTTGATACAAGTCGAATTTCAGAGGAAAATAAGAAGAAAAGAAAGCCGGATTTTAAGGGCGGATGAAATGTTTTGGTGATGTGTTCTAAGGTATGTTATTTTCAGGTAATCTTACCATTTTTTCTATAACGTTTTTTCTGGAACGATTCAGATGGTGAAATTGCTATGGTATTGAGAAGACATATCAAGGTACCTCTGGTAAAAATTTCATCTCTTTATTCTCTATAATGGAGATACACTTTGTGGAAGATAGGGTTTGTGACCAGTCCTGAAGCTAGTCAATAAACAGGTGTTCCAGGTAAACCAGTCATAACTTCTTCATAGAGAATCCAAATGAAGTGGGACGAATTTCATTGGAAAGAGTACGGACTGAAGTTTCTTTTGTGTGAGTTTCAGAATAGGATGTTAATTATTGAGTGCAAGGCATTCTGTGCAAGTTCACTCTCCTGAATAGACCAAAATTGAATAAAGTCTACCATTCTTTCTATAACCTCTTTTTGGGGAGGATTCAAGGAGTGAAAATTGGAGGAGTTTCAAAGAATACATTGAGTAATATTATCTATANTGAAGAAGTCTCAGGAAGCATTATCAGGTTCTATGTAATGATTGGTTTATGGTGATGATTTAATGTAAAGTTTTATTATCTCTCATATATTCTTGGATGGAAGGAAGGGGAAAGAATGGAGAGTTCAAATATCTCTTGATATTGGATGATTGTATCTTCCTCTTGGAGGTTTATCCCTCCCTTTACATTTGGACGCTGTAGCTACCTTTGGAAGTCATTACTTCCCTTGAACAATAACTATTGATTATTTCTCATATATTGTACATGGTGTATTATGGTGTATTGGTGTAACTCTTATACTATTGCTCATTGCTCATTGGATATAGTTGAATGGTTTCAGTATAAGTTGAAAAAGGTTTTAAATTGTACTTGATACTGATTCACCCCCCTCTCAGTATCAACAGGAGGTTCCTACACTTTTTAAAACTGAGGATTAAGTTGCTATTGCATGAGAAGAATATCCTGAAGATACAATAAATCTAATGTTCAAGAATTCAGACAACGACAGTGACACAGAGGCTAGACACATGCGCAATGGGAGACCGTTCAGAGAGGTTCCTCTTGTGAACATATTTAAGAAAAAATATGAAGACGAGGGATTCTACAGTGGAGAAGAAGCAGATCTAACAAACGAAGAGTATTCTGAGTCCGCAAAAACAAAGGAAGTACAAACTGAAGTACTTCGCCAAGGAGAGCCAAAAACTTCAGGAACTGCGCATACTATTGAAGTAAGTACTATTACTCCTCCAGTTGTTTTAGAATCATTAAGTAACCAGAGTAACCAAAGTAGTCAGATCCATCAGAGTATTGTTACCAACAGTCTAGCACATACTCAGTTGAGAAATCAAGGTAGATCTATGGCAAATGAAATGAGGTTACCCATCTTCAGAGGAGATGGATTTGAATATCCTGACCAACACTGGTTCTTATGCAAAGATGTATGGAGCATCAAGCAAGTCACTGACGAAGCTGTTAAGAGAACTCAGTTTAGTACTACCTTGAGGGATCACGCTCTGAACTGGTATATGAAGTTTGCTTAAGGACCTGGACAAACTAAACCGCTGAATGAAATTAAGATTGTGTTGAGTTCAGAATTCAAGAAACCTAAGTCGGAGTCGCAGTGCATTACAAAGATGAAATAAATCAAGAAGAAGGTAACTGACCCTGTTTGGGATTTTGAACAGAGGTTTAAGACTCTGACAGATTGTTTGAGTTTTCATTTTCCAGACGAACAAAACAAAGAATGGTTCATCGCTTCCCACCTGCCACATATCAAAGTTCCTCTGATGCAACAGAATGTCGTTTCATAGGCTGAAGAATTGAAGATCACCATGAAACTAGAAGTAACCCCTGTAGGATAATCCAGCCGAGGTATGAGCTAAATATTGAATCAGTTGACCAGTTTATCTTTACAAGTCAAAGATATGAAGAAAGACAAAGGAAAAGAGAAAACATAATATATATGGTGTATCAAATGTAAATCAGAGGGCCATGACAAAGAGCATTGCGCCCTATTTCATGAATACCTAGCCTCTGGAGCACCTAGACCTTTGAAGCAGACTATTGTACCTTGGTGCGAGGTATGTAGAACTAGACATCATACTAGTGAATGTTATGATATGCAAAAATATGTCCAGACACATACCAATCTCTATTGTACATTCTGCAACTCTATGGGGCATGATGAGAAGGAATGTAGGGCTTATGATCCAATGCATGAAAGATCAAGGGATACATATAGAATTCAAGGAGAAGTACAACAAGAAGGAAACAATGTGCAGTTCATCTCCCCTGGTAGAGAAAAATTCAACCCTCGTGGTGGATTCAGAGGAAGAGGATGATGAGGAGGTATGGGTCGAGGCAGAGGACAAGTAATCTTCTATAACTATGCACAACCATGACATTTGGCAAGGGATTTTTAGAACCCTTGTACTAGTTTCAACTACTGTAATTTGTTTGATCATGTCATTGAAGACTGTCCAATATTTTTAGCCAAAATCTAGGAGAGACGAGGAGGAAACCAACAAGTTCAACTAATATTAGCAGAAACTTGAGGTTAAGACCCCAAAGTTGTATTTATTACTAGAGGAGGAGCTGTTACAGGAGAAGACATAATGACTCCAGGAAAGACTACAGAGGGATCAAGAATCAGAAGAGCTGCATAGAAGGCACATTTGTTTGATCCAATGAGTAAAGGCATACGTTTGAGGAAGCAAGGAAAGAATTTGTAGACGGACAAGCTTCTTCTTTTAAGGAACAACTAGAAGTAAGGGAATGTGAAATGCCACCAACATTTGATCAGTATGCTATATCTACAAAAAGAAAAGAGGTAAGAAAGGTCATGGACTTCTTATATACCTGTATCAATTTGATTAAAGATGAAAAGGCTGTACAATAATTACAACCCCTGGTGAGACAGTATGAAATTGGGAGAATAGACCCTATGCTGAGTAGAGCTGTGAATCAAGTATCAAGGAAAAGGAGAAAAAACAAGGAATTACACCATAGTGCTCAGATTGGGGACTACGACGTGGACTATGTGATCCTCGACTTAGGATCATAAGTGAATGTTATGACGAAGCAGACTTGGGAACTGATGGGAAAACCTAGACTGATTTATTCTCCTATCAAGCTCAGGATGGATAATCAACAGGTGATGATCCCTTTTGGAATACTGGAGCATGTCCCTGTAGACATCGATGGGATAAGGAAATTTGCAGATTTCGAAGTGATTGAAATTGTTGATGATAGGTGTCCATATCCTGCGCTGTTAGGAATTGATTGGGATTTCAACAATTCAAATGTTGTCGACCTAAAGAAGAGAAGAATGAAATTTGAGGGTAATTTCCTTAAAGTCATTGCACCTCTAGACCTAGATGAAGGTCGCAGAAACACAGAACCTATTAGGGAAGAAGACCGCACATATGAGCTAGAGAACATCTATAAGTTGACAACAAGACAATAGGATTACATTAATCCTACAACAGATGGAAATCTCAGCTGGCGAAGTGAAAGTGCACACTCATCAGATTCATAAGAGGCATTGGAATATTGGCAGAACAAAATGTACGAAGTCTCTACAGGGCGATGTGCTAGATTGTCTAGAGCAGTTGGCTGGATTGGCACAAAAGTAAGTAATCTTCCAAAATTTGATGGTTTAAATCATTTAGAGACATTTCTAGCTGAATTTGAGAAAATTGTACCAGTACAATAGAGGATGTTGGCACTAGACGAAGCCTTGAAAGCCACACCAACTAGATGGTGGGGAGAACACAAGAGGAACATTGTGGAGTGGACATAGTGTCACACCTTACTGACAGTGCACTTTTCAGACCAAGATGAAGGATGCAAAGTTTGATATGCAGGTTAAAGTTGTCATAAGGACCACATGTGAAGTTGTGAGAAGGCCTGGTGAAACATTCTTAAAGAATAGTGGGTGCATAAGTTCATTAACCCCTTGGATACTACTCTTATCAATTGGTATCTTCAAGTAGAACTGCACCTCATCACTACAGACTGGTATGGATTGACTCAGAACTTTATAGCTACATTTTTATTTGAGAGTCAATACCATACAATAGATCATGCTTTAAAAACTATGAGAAAAAAGGTCTTTGAGGAGGCACCTAACCTCCATTTTACCCAAGAAGGAGATGAATGGACTGCACCTCTTCAGCAGTTACAAGATTGCTACAATATTAATGTTGATGCGGATGATGACCCGAGAGATGTAAACATTACAGAAACTGAAAGTCATAGAGACATAGAAGGACCAAGGATTGAACTACCTTTTATTGGACAACCCATTAAAATTAAAAAGGTTAATATTGGAACAGAGAAAACACCTAAATTAGCAAATGTTGGAGACTATTGGGATGATGCTACTATTAGCAAGATCACATAGCTATTACATGAATATCAGGACTTGTTTCCAACCAAGTTCACAGATATGAAGGGTATTAAAGGATCCATGGGAGAAATGAAGATCCCTTTGAGACCAGATGCAAGACCCATCAAGCAACAACCTTATAGATTGAATCCCAAATACAAGCAGAAAGTTAATATTGAATTGGATAGAATGCTGGAAGCAGGAATCATAGAACCTGTTGAAGAATCTGAATGGATTATCCCTATGGTGGTCCAAGATAAGAAGTCAGGAGAAATCAAAAGTTGTGTAGATGTAAGGAAACTAAATGATGCAGCCTACATGACCCCTTCCCTACATCCTTTACTGATGAAGTTCTAGACAATGTAGACAGACATGAGGTCTATTCATTCACAAATGGATTCTCAGGTTATCACCAGATCAAAATTGCTAAGGAAGATCGACATAAGACCACATTTGCAACATAATGGGGTTCATTGCAGTACAATGTGATGCCTTTTGTATTGAAGAATGCACCAACCATATTCTCCAGGGTGGTCGTCGAAGCATTTAAGGACTTTTTACACAAGTTCTTGGAAGCATACTTTGATGATTGGACTGTCTTTAGCCTACTGAAATACCACATTAAATGTTTAAGATTGATGGTAGATAACTGTAGGCAATGTCAAATTGCCCTGAATCTGAAAACTTGTATTTTATTTTCACCTTTTAGAGTACTGCTAGGACATATTTTGTGTAAGAAGGGGTTGTCGGTGGATCCTTCCAAGATTGCCATCATTGTTGATCTACCTTCCCCTACTTCGGTCAGACAGATACGCACTGCATTAGGAAACACTGGATACTACAAAAAATTTATTAAGGGTTATGCACAAATAACAACACCTATGGAAACACTATTAAATAAAGATAGTAAGTTCCAATGGACAGAAGAATGCCAGCAGAGCTTCGACACACTAAAACAGAAAATGGTCATTGCGCCTATCTTGGTTTTTCCTAATTGGAGTAAGGAGTTCAATGTTCATGTTGATGCTTCGTCCATTGCATTAATAGCAATTTTAGCACAGCCGAGTGTAGGAGACATTGACCACCCCATATCCTTTGCTAGCAGGAAGATTTCTACAACTGAAAGGAACTATAATACGACTGAGAGAGAAGGCTTGGCTATGGTATATGCGCTGCAGAAGTTTAAACACTATTTGCTGGGAGGACATTTTAAGATGTTCACTGATCACTCTGAATTGAAATACTTAGTCAAAAAACCAGTGTTGGGGGGGAGAATATGCATATGGATACTACTATTCCAGGAGTATGATTTTGAAATTGTGGTCAATCCAAGAAGAATGAATAAAGGACCCGATCACTTATCTAGGTTGGAACATGGAGAGGAACCTACCATTTTGGAGGATACACTACCAGATGCACAGTTGTTGGCCATTAGAAAAGTCGATGATCACTCGTCGATATAGTTACGTTCTTGTCCACAAGAATGACACCTCAAAAGTACAGAGTTATTCAAAAGAAACAGTTGGTAGTCCGCGCTGCCGACTTTCAACTTATAGTTGGACAGTTATATAAGATGGACCAGATGAAATCTTGAGGAGATGTGTTATGGAGGCAGAAATACCATTGATTCTTGCAGAAGCACATGAAGGCATCGCAGGAGTACAATATGCAGGGAAAGCAACAATGTAGAAGATTCTCAGAGCTGGCCTCTGGTGGCCCAGTTTACATAAGGATGCTAAGGAATACTACAGAGCCTGTGATGTGTGTCAAAGAGTAGGAAAGCCTTTTCGAAGGAATGATATGCCTTTGGCACTCCAATTAACATTACAAATATTCGAGAAATGGGCCATTGATTTTATGGCACCTAGTAAACCACCAGGAAGGTGCACATGAGCGAGATACATTATCACTGCGAAAGAGTATTTGACCAGATGGGTAGAAGCAAGAGCAGATAAGGACTGTAGTGCAAATATAGATGCACAATTCATCTTTGTGGATATTATCACCATATTTGGTTGCCCAAAGATCCTCATCAGTGATCAAGGCACACATTTTATCAACAAAATTATTGAATCCTTGACTCAGGAATTTGAAGTTCACCATCAGAAGAGTACTCCATACGACCCACAAGCGAATGGTACAGTCGAAGATTTCAATAATATCTTGGAGACATTTCTGACTAAGATCTGCAGTGTCAACAAAGATGATTGGGACTTAAGAATTCCAACAGTATTGTGGGCTTATCGAACTACTTGCAAGAAGTTAACAACACAGACCCCATTTAACATGGTATATGGCTTAGAAGCAGTCGTACCTATGGAATACTTGGTTCCTAGTTTAATAATTGCAACATTTACATGTATGGATGACACTAACATTGTTCAAGACATGATTATGCAGTTGCTGGAATTGGAGGAAGACATATTTATCGTAGGATTTCATCAACATGTACAAAAAGAAGGAGAAAAGGCTTATTATGACAACCATATCAGGAGGAAAGCATTTAAGCAGGGAGATTTGGTCCTGTTATATGACAACAAGTTCATAAAGAATCTAGGGAAGTTCATGACACATTGTCTTAGTCCATTTGAGGTTGGCTATGTTACAAAAGGAGGAGCTGCACAGTTGAAGACCCTTAATGGAGAATGGAAAGAAGGTTTGGTAAATGGGACCCAATTGAAATTGTATCATGACAACCAGTTGCCTCGCAGCTCTCAATAAAAGCAAAGGAAGAAGGGTCTAGGTACCAGGTGTAGTTGAAACTAGGTACCAGACACAAAAAATACAGTCTGCACATGACAGGGAGGGACATAGCATAAAGTACAGGCTTCTCTACGCAGTCTGTAGTCGAAGTAATACAAAAGGTTCAGTCTTGCAGTGAATCGGGACGAGTCACATGAGAGTGTTGGGGGATTGTTGGCCCTTGGTTATGGAATAAAGGAAAAGTATGAACTGCACAGAAGGAACATAAACCAAGGAAGGGTCGAAGTGGGAAAATAATTAGAAAAGAAGGAGAAAAGAAAGGAAAATCTAGCCGTTGGAAAAGAAGATTGAGGAAGATAAAGCAGTAAGGAAGATGTATCGTGGACAACTCAACAAGTGGAAGAAGACACCAACGAGTGCTTTGGAGCACCTCGCGGAAAAGAAGGAAGAATAGGCTGGAGAAGCCCTGAAAATGCGGGTCAAATGGACCTAGGGTTTTGGCACCTAGGGTTTTGGATATAGGGTTTTGACACCTAGACTTTGGTCATGTAATGTATAAATAAAGGTCTAGAAGACTTGGGAGGGTTTTTTCTAAGTTGGTTCTAGTTCACATGTTTGTTACTATTGAGCGCAATATTGAGTCTGTGTTGTAAGATCTTCAGCTAGGTGCGAAGATCAACCCTGCAGCTGGGTGCGCAGGGAGGGAAGGGAGAAAACGAGAAAGAGATATGCAACTAAGTGCGTAGGTAGAACTGTATGTTTTCATATAATATATCAAGAAACACGGTTATGTGGACATATCCTTAGGAAGAGGGTGAACCACGTATATCTTGTTGTTCTTTGTGACTGATGTTGTGTTATTTTCTATCTGTTATCCTTCTATTGCATTGTTGTGATTAGATCTGAGATATAATTTGCGAAGTAAGATTAAGAGTGGTAAATAATATATAGATTGTTGAGTGTTGTTATCCTAGACCCACTTTGCATTTCCTCTAGTTGTAGACACATGTGTCCTGCAACCCCCTATTGCTACTTCAGGTGAGACTGCATCTACTTCGCAGGTGTTTCCGAAAGGGCCAATAGTTAGGGCTTGTTGGTGCATTGTTAGAGTTTATCCCTGGGTCTTCCCTCTATGCCAACAATTCTCATGGTTTACATGGAATGCAATAATATATTAAAACAAAAACTACATCTAGTATACACAACCACTAACATTGTGAGACAACAATGATTCTCTTTACATTGGAAATAAATAGGACCATTGGGTTTTAGGGGATTTTTTATTAAGTGGGAAATTAATTAGTGTATTGTTACTATACATAGATAGATTTAGTGTATTGTTACTCGCTGGAAAGAAATTTGGATATGGCCATGGCTCAACAACAATATTCACTCATCATGGGACAAACTCATCTCTTCTTCTCCTTCGATCATCAATCAAACTGTTTCTTTGATCTCTTATCTTTGCTACTGCCAAAAAAACTCAATCATCATAGGCTAGATTTTTCAAATGGATGGACTTATCCCATAATGAGAAATCTAGTCCCCAGGTCCAAGGAAAAAATATCATGTTCTTTCAGAGCAATATTTGATTAGGAAGTTTATATTCCTTTGTCCAAGCCCATAGACTACATATTCATGGATATCATAGCATTGGTTTCCCAATATAAAATGTTAGGAAACATTTTTTGAATGTAGTTGGGGGATTTTGATTTTTTATTCCAAAATAGAGAGGATCAAAAACTAATTTTCTCTCAAGTCCTACTTCATGGGACCTTGAGGAATGTTCTTAACTTGATGGTCCCTTAAATTTAACCTGGAAGAGGAGATCATAATATCCCATGTATGGGTAAGGATTCCCTACCTCCCATTTATATTTTGGGATGAAATCACCCCCAGAGCTATTGGGGACATACTAGGTTGACACATTGACTGGGATAAACCAAAAGACAATTTTTATTTTTGTGTTGGAATATGTGTGGAAGTGGTTTTGGAGAAGGGCGTTCAAGAGATGTTGCGAATGAATATGGATGATTGGAGCCACTAGCAAGAATTAGACTATGAGAAGCTCATTTAAAATTCAACTCTTGCCTTGAATACATGCATCTTTCTAAAACTTTCCCAAAGAATTAGGAGAATTGGAGTTTACCTAAGTAGAATACGAAACCTTCTAGTCATTTGGAGCAGAACCCATTTACACAAGTAAACAATGGATGCAAAATACAATAGTCTAAGATCTCATTGTAGCAATGAAATAAAAACTAGGAAGGAATATCCAAAATTAATATCAATAACTTTGAGGACCTTGAAAACTTAGAAGCTATGGAAAAGGACCGTGAAGATGTGGAGGGGAATTAAATTCAGGTAGATCTTGACGCTAAAATTGAGACCCATAGTATGGATTAAGGATATTTAGAGGATGTTCCTAAAGAAACACAAAACTTACAAGCCTCATCGGTGGATGAAGAAGAGAGAAATCATCCCAATTCATATGCTATTTTTAAAAGGAGGAAAGGAACCCAAGAATGCCTAGAAAATCTAAAACATATGCATATACATAATGATGATCATATCAAATTTTGATGTAGTTGCTTGCACATGACTAGAACCAGTGTAGATCCATCTCAAATTTAGACCTATCATGCACCATGAGGGTTCAAATCCCTTAAGGTGCAAACCTTTGCTCAATTTTTTGCACTTTAAAAAAGGTTTGCACCTTAAGGGATTTGATCCCTCTTGCTACATGATAGATTTGGAGATAAGATGGATCTACACTGGTTGTTATGTTAGTAGAAATTAGCATCATATTGTGGTTTCCTTGATTGGCACAAAGATCATGATATATTAATCGTTATATGTTACAACAATTTAATACTCGTAATCATTATAATATAGTAAGTTTTTAGATATAAGATTAAGAGAATATTTTTAATGGACATGTAGGAAATCATATGAAAAGGGTATTTTTGATGTACAGGAACCTCATTTCTTAAAAAAATCAAGATTGAGATAGATATATACTAGTGTAAGCACATCAATGTATATCACAAACTTTTTTTATTTTGATTAATGTCCATGATGTATGTCTATAAACATAGCACATTAATGTATTTGTGCTAGTTACCATCTAGCACATAGGTATAGGGTCAACTTAATAATATGATGACATTTAAGAATATTCATATTATTACTAAATGAAACATACTAATATATAAACCATATATTTATATTGATAATATCATAATATTTATTGTTGATTACGGTTGGTTGTCATTGATGTCAACCCTTAAAGAAAGCCCTGTAGCACAAAGGTTTGGGTAATGGACCCAATATTGTTTGATGTAAATATGACTCATTATTGTTTTTTCATGGTTGATAAGAAGTAAATATTGATGAACTCCAAAGTGGTCCCCTTATGGTGAAAGCCCTCACGGGAAGATGCTTCGCGGAGTAAGAGAACCCATACTTAATTATGGAATAATGAGATGAAGGATAGTGAATTTGTCAGGGAAACTATCCTATATGGATAGTGCTTGTAATTCCATTTCCGGTGGTATGTAGAACATCACATAACTCCTCATGGTTAGAGAGTTATGACCATGTGAAGTTGGAGAACCCAGGTTTGGGCAATGGACCCAAGTTTGTTTGATGGATAAATGTATGATTTTTGAT